>JAMZAV010002941.1:0-76036 GCA_024449915.1 Sweltsa coloradensis
AAACATTCTACGCTCCACCTGCAAAGCTGGCTCCACCCAACTCAACTCAAGCCGGCGACTCTAGGCACACCCTCCCTCGCACGACACGACACGCAAATATACCAGCGACGCGTCGCTATGCAGTCATATTTTTCGTTAAATACCACATTGATTGAAGACGACACGCCCCCTGTTTTTTTTAAGTTTTATGCACATGTGCAGGCTATTAGGGCCCACCTAAGTGAATAGGAAATTGAATCAAGGTGGGATGATTCATTAAATTTTTGAAAATTTCGTAGACCTAATAAATGTTGTATCATATTTTTTTCGATGGAAACAAAAATTCACAAATCAAACTAGGCCTACGGTACTCATAATCAAAATACTTGCCGCCTATATACATCTCATTTTTTTTTTTTTTTTTACCGTACAGTCTGCCCAATGTGAAAACAGTCGTCATGTGTTTGTAGCTCCAAAATGTAGTAGGGTAACCATTAATATTATCAATGAGGGTAACCGGTAAGTCAAATTTCGACTTGCTTTTTTACGTTTATTTGAAGAAAAAATTATCCGGTAGGTACCATATATATTTCACGTTGGTTAATCGACACTGGGGCTACTTTCAAGTTTGTAACTATTACCAACAACACGTCCAAGCAGGGCCGAATTAAGACATTTGGCGCCCATAGGCTAAAACAAAAATACGCCCCCCCCCCCCCCCTTATTTCAACAAGCTGAAAAACATAATATGCGTGCATTTTAGCTTAGAAAGAAAAAGAAGGTAACTACTAGTAACAAGCAATGCAACTTGATCACCATAGTACATAATTTCCCTGGCCATATAGTAGTCTCGTCCGTTGTAGTCGCGCAAATCAGGCATTGGCAAGCGTTCCCCCCCCCCCCCCCCCATTTTCTTTAGCAAAAGTGTCAATGACGTCATCGTAATTTAAACTTAAAAAATTGTACATAGCGAAGGAAGTGCATTTATGTAGAGGGGTGGGTGGGGGGCAATAAAACACTTTTAGAACTGCCCATGAAACAATGGTTCGGGAAAAAATATGAATTCTGGTACAATGGGGGCTCTGTTGGGGATGCCTCCCAGCTAGTACGGGTCTGGGGCGCATAGCCCCAGAAAATTTTGATTTTTGACATTGCAAATGGTGGCATTTTACTACATTTAGCATTCTTTCGTCGATAATTTTTAAGTTGTTAGTTGTTGTTTGTTAGGAGTTAGACGCCTCGCCCACGGAGCCTAGTGGGGGGCGCTTTGGCGCCCCCAAAAATGCCGGCGCCCCAGGCTCCAGCCTACTTAGCCTATGCCTTAATACGGCCCCCGCGTCCAAGGATCGATCTATCTAAAAATAGCAACACCGTGAATGAGTCACCCCGTACACTACTCATTAACAATGCTAAAAACTCTAGGCCTACTTGATAGCCCCCACAATTATTTTAACAATATTATATTATAGAAAAAGTAACGAAAAAAACGTCCGATCTGTCATGCAGTCCGCTTCAAGGTCACCGGGCATAAAAAATGTGGTAGACGGAGGTGTAAGACATTATCCTGGAATCCGCAAGCGAGGTACCGGTAGGCCTAATCGAGATGTCGAGATGTCACTGGATTATAAAGAAAAACATCATCACATCAAAATTGTGCAGTTGTAAGTTGTAAATAAAATAGAATATAGGGGTTCAAGTGAAAGTAGACTGGCAACTTCCCCGTAGTGTGGTACCTGCATGTGGCACTGACGCCTAGAATTAAAAGTTGTAAAATGTTTTACTCGCGTCGCGTCCTACTAATATGTCTACTCGTCTGTGTGTTAATGCAGGCGCGATGGAAGGGGGAGGGATCCCTCCCCCCCCCTCAGAATGTTACTCGATAAAAGTTCCTAGGACGCCTAAATCCAGGTAACTGGTAACTGGTAAGCATTCTTGTTTTAGTTGTTGGCCAAAACCAAATTACACAGTCGATTGGCTTCATGACATCAACTGAATTAAAATCGTGATAAAGAGTGTTAAGGAATGAGTTCTAAAATGCTAACAGTAGTCAGTAACAGCAATGAATGAGTGGCACGAGGCTCTAAACCACGTCCTGTGAGTAGCTGATAATAGATGACACTCGTCCGGTAATCTGTGGTCAAGGAGATCTCTAGCTTTTCCACCAAGCCACAGAGGCAACCAGCTGATTTCTCAGCACTAGAAACGCTTATCTCCCAGTTGAACATATCGGTACAAATCATCATCACCGTAAATCCGTAACCAGGGGTTGGTAACCCGGGTAAAAAATCTGGAGTCTAGCAAAATATAATATAGGTAAGTTTTCAATCACAACAATCATCACCAGTCACCACTCACCACTAATAAATGTTAGGTATAAAAAACATGCCAAAAACTCGTTAAAATACTCCAATCACACTCTTAGAATCGAAAAAAAAACGGGACTATGCGCCTCAGACCCCATTAGCTGAGGGGCCCCCCACTCCCCAGAGTACAGGTCATATTCGCGTTTAAAAGCAAAGTGGCTGACATCTGGCGGTCAAGTGGAGAACTGCTCCAAGGCAGATACCGGGCGGCTGCATGGCGGCATTCAATGTTAAACCAATGCAATATTATAGCGTCACGGTCAACTCCAGAATGAATTTACTCGATCATGTATATTATTTAGCAAGCAAGAAAGGTCATAAAATTAGTAATATACAGATTTTTGTAATGCGTAATGAAACAAAAAGTCTGAATGTGTATATTATTATTCCGTGCAATACTGTGGGTTAGATGGGAGTTCTATTCCTATTCCTTGAGACACATTTTTTACAACTTTCATCAGTTTCTTGGTGGTGGATGCCACCAACCGATAAACGATAAACCATAATGGTAATTATTTTTTACAATGATGTGCTGTAGGCGGTATAGGGCCAAATCGGGCTAAGAGCTATGTACCGTCACAGATAACAGAGCACGTAGTGTAGGCCTACCTATTATCTGTGGTACCGTCTTTGGGTTCAACATTCTAAACCCAAAAATACTGTGAACCATAGTATATATTATACAAGTCTCATTAATGGTATAATTGATAATTGGTAAAGATATAATTGGAATTTTTGTAATTATTATTTATTATTAATAATTATATATGTCCATAATTATAGTTTTTAAATTTGTGCAGCGCATTGAATGTAAACTATCCGACCTTGATTTTTTATTCTTATATGCCAAGAGATTTGTACCAACTGCTGCCGTGAACAGCAAATAATTATGCGTAGACTTAATTATTTATGGGCTCATATTATTCATAATCTCAACCAAAACAACAACAAAACAATTCTAGGACTTAACTAGGCGTAATATAATTAGTTAACTATGCGTATTAATAATAGTAGGCCTATATATAAAGTTTAGTGAAGGCCGGTGCCATCCATATAACTTATAACTTTAAATTTTTAGCCGCATTGGGGAGGGGGGGGGGGGGGGGGGGGGGTTTAAATGTGAGACAATGTTTTAAGAGGTTTCAATGGTTTCAATGGCGTGACGAAACACAAATTTAATAACAATCTATTCGCGAGGAACCTGCAAAAACTTACTTCCGTGGGGGCGTGGACTGGGGTGTGGGGGGGGGGGGGGGAGAGAATAAATAATTTGTGATATAATATTATATTACATATCATATAGGCCTAAGTAAAGGCCAATAATCATAAGAAATTCGCGGTATTGCCATCAAGTTAAAATTACTGAAAATACACGTCTCCAAATTACGAGATAAAATTCCTTATTTTGCGAGTTATTTTGCAGCGGAGAGTTACAAAATATAGTGATTGTCCTACCCCATCGTACCCAACTACTGGAAAGTGGAAATACATCTAGAACTGACGCTTACAATGAAATATTATGCTTTAAAGCATGAAAAACACACTTGCTCCCTATGCAGCCCGTGTTTTTATCTGCCTTCGGACGGCCATGTTGGTCCACGACCGTGCTGCTACCTGGTTAGGTTTTAACCGCGAATACTAGGGCCTATACTGTACTCAATCATACCCGGGTAATTTTTATACCCTAGTTACGGCCCTGGCCTGGGCACAAATCACTTATCAAACGCTAATGAAGACTCTGGATTTTTAGGTACAATAATGTACAAGCGAGGGTTTGCGTGAGACGTTACTCATTTCCGCACACAAGCCAACCAAAGCCTAGGTACCTATTTGATATTGTACTTCCAAGCAGGTTCGATGCGTATGCTGCTTGTCTAGGGCTAGCAGCACTAAATTTAAAAAGTAGTGACAAGTTAAAAAAGACACTTCATCTCACATTCATGCATCCAAACGAAGTGGGAGGGGAGTAACGTTCCACGCGGTAATTTCTATACATTCCTTTCATTGAAATTTTCTACACATCACACAAATACTAAATCACCCCGAGGCCTATTCATAAACAGAAAACGATGTAAATTGTAATATAATCATGGAATTAGGATACCATCATAAACCAGCTGTTGATCCTTGAGTCGGAGCTATCAGTTGTACCATTTGTTCAAAACAAAACTAGCCTTCGAGCTAAACCCTTTGCGCACAATCGATGCAGATATATACAGTGCGCAGTTTTGACGTGGTGCCATCGACAACTATAAAATGATAAGAGAATCGAATCTGATCGAAGAGAAAAGTCCACATACGCAAACCTTTGATGTTTGAATCACTCATTAGTCCAGCCCCATAGCAAGGCCATCAATCAATTATTTCTATCGCTCCATAATGCTGAAGGCAACATGGTTTTTTAACACTTGGTTGCAGTTGCACGAAAGAATTTCTTGGGTAAATTCATGTATTGTAATTCTGATATAAAGTTTTCTCGTAGATAATATATATGGGGGTAATGTCAAATCATACTGAATAGTGTAACTTGTTAGGTCTCGGGAGGTCCGTTTAAGATAATTTTGAGCTGTGTTGCAGAACACTTTGACCGACAGTAACCTACTTGTTCGTATGTATTACGGAACACATGTCACCACATTATGATCAATATGACACGGTACAGTCAAAAAATGTTTTTGCTTGCATAGAACAATCGTTGCAACAGTTCAATGAGCAATAAAGAGTAGTTTTACCTGATTATCTGCGAGCCCACTTAACACCTCCTTATGGTCGGCCATCTTAGCACCAATCATTTCAAACGGAAGTTGCTCTGCATTCTGGGTAGAAATGACGGAAGCGCGAAATTCCGTATGCTTCATGGCCGCTCGCTGGTGATGACGCTCGAAATAATTTATACCAGAGTTTTTTGTTGATACGACACATTAGCATTAAGCATGGCCCAGCGTAACGTTGCTATTGTGTCAGCGGTGAGGACTCCAATTGGTAAGCAAACAACTCATTCATTATTCAAATGAAATTGATTGATTAATGCACGAATTTCGTAAGACATTGGCCTAGGCCCACCAAAGCTTCAGAGTTTGTTTTGAAATATAAAACAATCTTAAAAGGTAGGTCTTGCCCTCGGCACCTATTACACCTAGGCCTACCTAGGCCTAAGATCATTTTTCTAATTTTGCTCGGCTTGGTCTAGGACCTACGACTAGGGCCTAGGCCTCCTACCTGGTCATTTTTATAAGTTGGCAACTTCGGGCGGCATATTTTGAGGTTATTCCTGTGACTTGTTTTTCTCAGCAACAGGTGTGGATGTTAGGTGCGGTACTGGTTCGGTTGAGAGTGGCCAACTTTTCACCAGCACTTCCACCGAGCCGTAGGCCCTACACTCACTTTAAGTAACCTTACAAAACCTTTAACGTCGCTATTTTAAACAAAAAAAAACCTCAAAACCTTTAACGTCGCTATTTTAAACAAAAAACCTTCAAAACCTTAACACACACAACACACGTTTACAAGTGTTTAAAAGTTGGCCACTCTCAACCGAACCAGTTCCGTTAGGTGCTAGGGTCTAGGCTTAGGACTTCTAGGCCTAGGCTAGCCTACCTAGCGGTAGGGGCTAGGCCTACCCTAGGCTTTGTGTATCCCTAAGCCTAGGCCAGTCTAAGCTAGGGCTAGGGCCCAGGACTCTAGACTTGGTGATGACTTTCTTAGGCCTATGTAAAATTATACTTAGCATTTAAAATGTCAATTGACTACAAACATTGGCTTATACTGGACCCAAACCCTTATGGCCTGGGGCTAGTAGCCTTAAATTGATTATTTTATTCATTTATTGTAAACCTGTCGCACCCAACCCAGGCCTGGGCACTTGGTCTTTTTGGTTTGGGATTGGACTAAGCCCTACCCCTAGGCCTAATCAATCACCAAATCTAGGCCCTCCCACATCCTCAATGTCACCGCTTTAAACAAATTGATTAGATCGATTACATCCATTGCAGGCCCAACCAAACTGAATTGCAGACTGCAAAGAAAACCTAGGCCGAGAGTAACTCGCTAGACCCTTGTACCCAGGTACCCTCACACAATCCCCAGGTGGTACATTTGGTAAGCCTACTCTACTGTTATTGTCATGTCGTGTCAGCCGGGCAGGCCAACAGACTCGGCATTAGTACAGTTCACCGTGGCGTTTATTCTGCAATATTGTAGGCCTACTTAAAATATAGAACAGCAGCCTGATTGTCGTTGTACAAAGGCGAAGGCCACGAACGGATAATGGCGGTAGGGCCTACTGGAATGTGAAAAGTTGTTCACCTGCCTGGTGGGTACCTGTTGACATCCCATTGTAGGCTACCTCATTACATGTTTTAGTAGCGTAGTAGGACCCCCATTTAGTAGTGCGGTACTTTTTAGTTTTTATCATTGCTAGCGGTTTGTGTCATTGCTTGGGCCTAGAGACTGTTCAGTCTCTAGGCCCAGTTTATTCCCTATCCTGAATCCTTACTCTTGCTTGCTCCCTTAATCATCAAGCAGCATTATTCTTCAACAACAACTATTGCCTAGCCCTGATTCTCAACCTTTTTTATTCGCGCCCCCCTTTGGATCAGTTCCTTGTCCCCCTACACCGCGCGTACGTAAATTAGAATATGTTCATTTTATTTAGGAATATTAATTTGGTATATTACGTTAAAAAAATTACGTACCGGTAGCCTAATTAAAGTATTTGGAAAGAAAATAGCAATAGGTAGGTCTATACCTTCATGCATCATTCATCGAGTAGGATTTGTCTCCAGGGGCATAATATGTTGTAGTGCTCAAAGTGGAAATAGGAAAGCAGTTTCATGGGAAAAGGACCAAGACAGTAGGTTTGAGGGACAGAGTCCCGTAACAGTAGCGCCTCAGGCGGAAATTTGGAAAGTTAGTTTTATTTAGAGTGCGTTTGGTGCGTTAAAAGAAAAGAGTGGGCTGAATGCAATACCAAAATAATATAGTTTTTGTATAGGGCCTACCCTACCTAGTGGAAACTCGAGAAAACCACCAAAAACAATTTGAAAACCGACAATTCGCTCCATTAAATTCTTAACGCCTACTTGATCTCGTAGGCCTATATCCTCATTCCGTATTCGATCCCATCTAATCTTACCTAGATTGCTTCTCAAAAACTTCATATATCTACAGCCTGCACAAGGTTCTCATCCACTGTTGTCATATTCCAAGTCTCTGCTGCATATATGTCAGTATTAGAACAAAGTAGGTCTGGTAGATGGTAACCTTGCACTTCTTTGGTACTTCTCTGTTCCATATGAGGTTTCGGATAGATTGGAATAACCCAACAGCTTGCTGCATCCTTCTTCCTCTCTTATTAAATCCTTCCATCGCATGCTACTATACTCCCCAGGTACTTCAAATTCTCCACTTGCTTTAAAATCTGTCCTAGTAAAATCCTGACATTTTTCGTTATATCTCGTGTCATCAGCATTGTTTCACTCTAGCCACTTCCAAACACCAGACCATATTCTCCTGCCACCACACTCCACACACCAACTTGAGATTTTTTTTCAATTTTTTTTTCAATTTTTTACTAGGACAAATTGTATATATATTTTATGTAGGTAACAACAACACAATTTTTAGTGTATGTGTCCTGTGCACCTCCTCTTCATCCTCTCCCCACACCAAAAGGTAGTCTGCAAATAACATTATTTTCATACATTCTTCTCCGATTCTCTCTACAACTTGCCTAGTGATTTCGTCCATGACAATAATGAACAGTAGTGGTGACAGTAGGCTACACTTCCTTGTTTTAACCCGCTCCAAATGTTAAACCAAATTCCACCTCTTGTCAATACAGCACTTCTAGATATTGAGTACATCTCTTCACTCTTGTTATTATTCCTTTGTTAACTCCTATATTTTGCATTGCATCCCAAACCTTCTCTCTCTCTTGAGGCTATCATGCCTTTTCGATACGTATCTAGAAAAGCCATACACAGGTCCTTTTCTCGGTCATAGCACTTTTCCATTAGGCCTAGCTGTCAGAGTGAGAAAATCAGGTCCACTGTCGATCTTCCTCTTCTGAATCCATGTTCTTCTCTTAAATCACCTTCTATCGATGTAAAATGAAAATTTTCTGTTTTTTGTTATTTTTTGGGCGGGGAGAATTTCCAGAAATATTTCCAGTTAAAAAAATTGAATGGTGACTTAAGGCTCCAGAGCTGCCCAAAGGGTATAAAAACCTCAATTTGAAGGATTGGCAGAAAATGTGAGGGGTAGCCCTGGCCTTTTGAGATACAAAGTTACAACTAGATTTAAAATATTTTTTTAGAATGTCATATAGGCCTAGGCAGGGGCGACTCGGGAGTTATTATTGTGGGGGTGCACATAATTTATAAGTCTTATCCTGCGGTAAACAAAGGGGTCTGGGGCACAGCCCCAGCCGCCGGAGGCGAAATTTTCTTCAGATACTAATTGTCTGAAGTAGCCTACCCAGAAAACGAGTATATTATAGTAGGCCTATAGGATAAAGAGTATAGGCTAGGTACCGGTATTTCTCAAACTTATTGGTCGGGAAAAACTCCCCTAGACCCTATGTGTAATTGTTAATTATGGAAATCCATCCAAAATTTTTATTATAATATGCTTGATTAAAATATTACGTACCCAAATTTTGGGGGTTGGTCGGCCTCAAGATTTAATTTCTAATTGTTGGTCCAATGGTCGTTTTTAAAAAATGTTTATTTTTAGATTGCTTATTACCGAAGTCATTATTATTTTACGGTAGAATAATATATTAATTATAACACTATTAGTGTTAGTGTGCTCACTTGAAAACTGCATTTTAGATCTCCTTCACAACCCTATCGCGAACAACTTTCACTGGCTACTGACTGGGCGGACTGTGGGGGTGAATGAAAGCTGGGAGCAAAAAATCAAGGCGTTTGAATGGGAGTAACAGGTTTCGACCTAATCGCATGTGCGATTTCCGGAGCTATATCAGAAGTTGTGAATACAAAAGATGACCTGAGGGCTGGTTCTGCTGGCGCCCGTAGGAAACCATGTAAAACTGAGCGCACATTTTGAGAGTGCACCCCCCAGCGGCAGCACTTACTGCAGAATGACTTCTGCCGAATATGCCTTGCTCTGGGCCAGCCAAAATATCCATACAATTACAAACAATCCAACGACTTTTTGGGAATATTACGATTGGCTTTGAACCTTTAATTTGAAATTTATAGTTAGCGCAGATATTTGGGGGTGCGCGTCCACCTGTGCACCTACACACGAGCCGCCCCTGGGCCTAGGGTAATGAAAGAGCAGAAATTTTCAGATTTTTTTACTAACAGACATTTTAAAGAAATTTTGCACTAATCTACCAATATTTCAAGCTAAATGCCCCCAAGAATGAGTGTGTAGACCTACTGCCTTTAAAAAAATATATCTGGAAAAACATTTCCGGAAATATTTCTGGTTTACATCCCTCGGTGAACTACCTTGCAGTAGTTTGTGACATCACTGCACACAAATATTTATTGCTAATTGAAAATTTGTTATTGTTACAAGAGGACCACCTCAGAGACCTCAGAGCCTAAGATCAAATTAATCCATGAGATTCTCTAGTGTGGCCTGGAAGTGAAACAAATCTCTCTGAACCTTCCTCTAACAAATAGGTAAACTTGTCACTTTGATTGCATGCTTGACTTCCACTATGTTTCTGTTCCCAGGCTCGTTCTGTGGAGCGTTGTCCACATTGAAGGCACACGATCTTGGTAGTATCGTCATCAAAGAAGCTCTTGCGAGAGCAAAAGTTCTTCCCAGCGAAGTCTCCGAAGTTATCCTAGGACAGACGCTTACTGCTGGTCAGGGGCAAAATCCTGCAAGACAGGCTGCTATAAATGCTGGCCTTCCAAATGAAGTTCCAGCTTTCCTCATTAACATGATTTGTGGTTCTGGACTCAAGTATGTATTTGTTTTCATCAGACTGCTATGGTACCTACTAAACTAAATTAACTCTGACTTGGTTAGATTCTGACTTTGGTTCTGCTTCTAGAACAAGTTACAACCCTGTTAGAGTGTTAGGTCTAACTTGTACCTAGGCCTACTTGTAGAGAGCTTTTCAAGGAGCTAGGAATTCCTACTCTGGCCTGCTCTCTTCATCCGTTCCTACCCCAACCTGAATTGAAATATCACTAAATGCAGGAACGAAAAATATATTATATACATATATCATGTCACATTGACAATGTAGGTCGACTAGATAGGTGGTGCAGTTTCACCAAAATATGTGGGGGGAAGGCAATAACAAGGTAAATTAAATAGCATTGTTTAATAGAATTTGAGTGACCTTGACCTTGCTTTTTTTAACACATAGCTCATCAACAAATTGTGATAATGCGAGCATACTCAGTTTTAATTAAGCAGCTACCATCATTTGAGAATGACCATCAGGAATAATGTTTTGTGTTTACTATGAATATGATTCAAGGTTGCTGGCACTACCAGTGTCACTTTATGGTTTGACTTGCCCGAATCCGTCAAAGTTTAAATAGTAGGCCTACCATTTCGTATCGCCTAGCCTAACAATAAAAAATAAACTTAAACTGAAGGGCAATCAAAGCCTCAGGTTGTCAGGTGCTCTATCTATAGCACTAAATCACTGCATAATTAATTAAAGAAGTAGTTGTAGCCGTGGAAAGTGCCCAACAGAACGAGTGAGTCACAAATTTGAACTGTTAAAAGTCGTTTCCATTACCTCACTTCAATCATTCATATAAATTTGCAGTGTTTTAGTGTGTTGATTTTGTTTCATGTAGGGTAGCAAAATATCATCGCCTATTCAAAGAGGATCCGATTCCTTAGTATGGATTTGGATAATGTTCAGATTCGGGTAACCCGGGTACCCGAAGTCATTCCTACACCCTACCTCTAACCTTGTAAGTTGTAACCAATAACCATTTTCCATTTTGCATTGTCAAATCTTGTGTAGGGTCCAGGGCTAAATAAAAATTTGTGATTTCCAACGAAGAAATCTTAAAGTACCACACTTTGGGAACCACTGGTCAAGGGGGTTGCCGAGCTATGTAGTGTGGTAACAGAATCAAAAACTTGTTGGTCGTTCTTTTTTACAGAACCATTGCAACTAGATTTCTAACCTGATTTCGGTTGGGCTAAATTTTTTTCAATTCTATGCCATCCACCCAATATTGTTATTATTAGTTTTTTGAAGAGAGGAACACAGTTGTTTAATATATGAAGATCAATGGGTTCAGATTCCCGTTAAATGATAGGTTGATTACTGATGAGTGATGATGATTGAGACATAAACTGTTGTCATGTTTTGCCATCTCTTCACCAGGTTCCCTGGTTTTAAATAATTTTTGTGTGTAAATCATCGGTCCAGTGGTTAGTGTTTCTGCCTCCTAGTCAATGCAGAAGTTCCGAGGCTCAACTTCTGAAATGGGCTTGAATCCATCAATATTAGCCTATAGAATTGTTTGTTTTTCTATTTTGTTACCGACTAAATGGTGACATTGGAGTGGTCGTAGCAACGAAGCACATAAGTTTGTATAAATTGGTTCGGAAGTAGCCTTGTCGATCGATGCTGGCATTGTCCGTACGCCCACAACCAGAGGTCATTTAAAATACTATCACTGATTGTGATTGACCATTATTTGCTCATTGATGATGATTTTTATTGCTTAACGTCTCTTAGTATTGCACTAAGGTTATTCGGGGCGATGAGTGGTGATAGATGACGATGGACAGTTATAAAAAAAATGCCTTGTACAGGATTTGAACCCTCGTCCTCGTAGAGCCATACGCTTCAGACCAGCACCCTAATCGTATGTGCCACTGCGGACGGCCTTGCTCATTGATGTAGGCATTAACAGACTGGGTTTGGAGCCACTTTAACCAAAGTACCAAATGAAAATCAGTTATAACTTATATGTGACTGAATAGCTTAACCTCCCAGGCATGTGAGACGCCTCCCCCAGTCCGGCGGCTAGCATGTGGGACGTCCTACAAGTTCAATTTCAAATAGCCGCGCTTACTAATAGGTTTATCAAGTTGCTTCTTGAAGCAGCACTCATGCCAGGGTATAACTAGTACCGTACAGTTAGTTATATTCATGTTCGCCGTGAGATAGCAGTACACGCAATGAAGCGTCTACAGCTGATCAAGTACACTCGCAAAATATGAAAATTAGAATGTTTCAGTTGCTGTTTTGCTCACGCAAAGATGGCACAGTGGAATCGTGTCTTACAACAACAGGCAATATCGGACAACAATGTTTTCATATTTTAAAATATATTTAAATGAACTTTCTTTTCTATGTAGACTATTCAATGTGTATTATATATTTGTCTCTCAAGTGCTTGTTTTTTAAAACAATAAAAATAGTTAAAATAGCAACAATGATTTTTTTTTTTTTTACATTAACGTTACAATACCTTATTAGTTGACTTGAAAAACAAAACGTGAGATTTTCATCCGATAGGTTTTTTATCTAATGCATTGCAAATCATTTAATTTTTCATTAAAATAACCCACACTGGGGTATAATTTTGCACTAAAAAAAATCACGTCCGAGAGGTTAAGTAGACGTCTTAAATACAAATGTATTAATTTATTAATTTATTTATTGTTATTACTTTTTTTGATCAATTGCACTGGGATATCAAGCAATTAGAAATTGTGAATCAGACATAGTTGTATGCGGTGGCCAAGAATCTATGAGCCAAGCTCAACATTCCATGTACCTCCGGTCGGGTTTTGAAGATGGGCGACAGCACTCTCGTAGACACCATGCTCAAGGATGGTCTAACAGACGCCTTCCACGACATCCACATGGGTGAGACCGCCGAGAACGTTGCCAAGATCTACTCTCTCTCGCGCAAGGAACAAGACGAGTTTTTCTGCAGGTCCCAGCGTCGGGCGGAAGTTGCGCAGAAGCTGGATACTTCGACAAGGAGATCGTGCCCGTGATGATCGAGACTCGCAAAAGGGGAGCTCGGTGGTGGAGGAGGACGAGTTTCCCAGGCACGGTTACAACCCGAGGGGTTGGCAAAAAACTGAGGCCCGCGTTCATCAAGAACGGCGGGACGGTAACCGCGGGCAACGCGTCTGGGTTGAACGATGGCGCGGCGGCTGTAGTTCTCATGTCCCAGGAGCACGCGCGGGGTCGTGGGATACCGACGCTCGCGAGGATCGTAGCGTATGCTCGGGGGGCGTCGACCCAGCCCCATGGGAAAACCCGGGGCCCCTCCCGGCAGTCAGTGCTGCGGTGAGTTGCACAATACACTGCAATACCTATACCTGGCAGTCCTGGCATGTTTTTTTAGTAAGAAAAAAATTGTTCATATCAGATTACAGGATATATGTTAATTCCTTTACATACGGTATGATAGGCCTACACAAGTTACCTCCACCAGGATATAAACTATTGAAGCTACTCCACTGCATAAACTTATAGATTTAAGTTCCTTTGGTGTTATCTACATCTGTAGATGCATGACATCCCCCGTCTTAAGTTCTTAACACATTTCCCTAATTTCTAGGGTGAATAAATTTGTGTTCCCGTGGATTTTTTAAAATGTAATGTTAAAGTTTATTCTTGGAGAGTGTATTGGTTACACTTACATTACAATTACATAGTTATAAATTTGGTGTTTGTGGTTGGGGAAAGGCGAGAGGAGACCAACAGCTTACCTTAAAGATTGTAGGTAGCTGCTCGAGACGAGGTGCACATATATTAACAATTAACAAAACACAAATGTCGAACGTTTCGGCCTACCGCGGCCTTGGTCACCGACCGTTGGAGAAGAATTATAAATTTATAAGATACACCTCAATGGCAAACTTATGTGTAGGCCTACTTACAGTTAGCATAGTTCAGGTTTGCCCAAACTTGGAAGGGCCCGACGACGAAACGGGTCGTGCTTGTGGATTAAGTTAAAAAACAATTTTAAATTAGGTGCAGTTGTCATCAGCAAGTGAAATGTTTTGTCGCCCCCAGCCCTTCAGCTGGATTAATGTTCTCTATGTTTTTCCAACCTGTCAACCCTTCTCCAATCTAAACTAAATTAGCCTGTTGGCCTTTTCTACAATAGCAATCAATAGGTTGTTGAAGAAGGATACAAAAATTGAATAATATTGTTTACTTTTATTCAGCATTTAAATCTCCTTGTTGATGGAGGTGCCAGGTTAATAGTATCCCTTTAGCTGACACTATAGCTGAGACCTTTGACCCCTGGGTCACCAAACATATTCTATAATCTATAGGTACCTTTATCATCCGAAGAAAGACATTATTAAATTCTCTGTAAAATTCTCTTCTCTTATGTTTGTTCTATGTACCATGTATCTAATTTTCTTGAGAATAAACGTTTTTCTGATTCTGAATCTGAATCTGAAAACACGTCAATCGGAGGTCATGTTTGGTTTGTATTGTGAGACACTACACACACAGACAGACGGCTAGACAGACCAGTGATACATAGCCTGAAAGGGGAGATTTGCTCCCTAGCCTAATAGTATTTTTAATGGGGGGTCAACATGCATTTGGTATAGGCTTGCCATCAAGCAAATACAATTCTGCACTACTGTATTTATGTGAACAAAGCCTATAGGCCTCGTATATCAAAATATAAGGTTCAAATAGTGGGGTGCGGCTATTATGTGTAGTCACCTTGCCAATAGTGTTTAGGCCTATAACATAAACGTACCTACTGTTTCAAGTAAAGTGTCAAAATAAGGGTGCGACCATTACTCAAAGGCGGCCAAATCAAGTAAATATCGCAGTACATTTTGGCTTTTCTTGCAAACATCAGCTAGTTTAAAACCGTTCCATCTATGTCGTTTTTGGCTGGGTCTATATTATCTATTGTAATTTTGATGTGTTTTAACTTTACTTTTAGCTCAAGAAAGCTGGCTGGAAATTGAATGACGTGGATTTATTCGAACTGAATGAAGCCTTTGCAGCCCAGTCGCTGGCCGTGGCTACGAGACCTTGGAATCGATTCTAAAATAGCGAACATCAACGGAGGCGCCATTGCCTTGGGTCATCCCATCGGTGCATCAGGAACTCGCGTTCTTGTAACGCTCCTCTATGCCCTCGAGAGGACTGGCAAAAAACGTGGAGTTGCATCTCTTTGCATCGGAGGTGGTATGGGAATAGCAATCTGTATTGAACGAAACTAAGTGTTCACCCAACAGTATAAAGTTTTGGCATTACTCCGTATTAGGGATGCACACAATAATTAATAATATCTTTCGATAATCGTTCATGAAAATGCGTACTATTGAATTGGAGGTTTTTCAAAAATAAAACTGACAACATATTTCCTGCGCTTATGCCGACCGGTCTGACATACATATCTACGGTCTACCGCTACTGGTATATTAAATTTAGTGTCCCTTTGGTAATTTGCGATAACGTGGGATCAAAGATTTTCCTCTTTGTTTTTTTGACCGAAAATATTTGTTTTTGAGACGTTCAATTTTGAAAATATTCAAGGTCGGTAAAAAGGTGTTCTATGTAGATAGTATTTTTGATAATATTAATTAAGTCTCTGTTTGTAACTCGATTTTTCATTTTTCATTGTTGTGCTTCCCAACTCTGTATTTGAGGACAGTATTTTTTTAAATTTCATTACTAGGTAAGGTATAGCTTGGTAGCGATATTGTTTATATCAACAAGAAAAGAACCACTTGTTTTATACCATTCATTGACCTGCAAGTTATGTTATAACGTTTTAGTACTCAAATGTCCAGTATTTTCTCTTGGAGGTGTTGGAGCTTTAATGTACTAGATCTGACTGTAGCGGTACATGTGTATTAACTTTATTTAGGTCCATACAATTAAGAATTACTTTAAGATCTGTATTTTATTTTCCAACAATGAAGGGTAGTTTATGATTGACATGAATGTGGGGAGACGTGTTGTGGAAGGTGGCACAATAATCTAAAATGTTTTCAAGTGGTGGTAGAACTAGAAACTGACAAATTTATTTATTTTGTCAATCATTACCGTAATTTTTTCCCATTCCACCACATTGCCACCAATGGCAATCAGAAATCAGTCTCAATGAGTCCATATGTCAAATTCGGATAAGATTGGCCCAAACTCGGTGCTGTCGTTTTAGTTTTGTAGGGCCTTATTTAGTAT
The DNA here is from genome assembly GCA_024449915.1 of Sweltsa coloradensis. Taxonomy (NCBI): domain Eukaryota; kingdom Metazoa; phylum Arthropoda; class Insecta; order Plecoptera; family Chloroperlidae; genus Sweltsa; species Sweltsa coloradensis. Next base: position 16,498 of record JAMZAV010002941.1, read on the forward strand.
AAGTTAGTACTACATAGATTGAAACAAAAGTGATACAATTAGCATCTTATTGTCCAAGTCTTCTGATGTAGGCTCTGGTTTGCCTACCTACACTTGCACACAAGTCAGATCCATGTCATTCACTGAGCATGGTAGGCCTACTTGGAATACACAGAGGTTACTCATTTCTCTGACAGGTTTGTGAGTGGGACTTGTTATTATAAGTGGCTTTGGTCAGATAGTACTACTACTTAGTAGGTAACCACGCCACAATATGGTACATCGCCATGGCCAATAACTCATGTACGTATTTTTAATTTATGTTGTTAGGCCTAAATTTTCAATGCTATTCTATAAATAAGCGAAGTCAATGAAAGTTGGCAAAATGAAAGGGGGCCTTGAATATAACTTATAAATAAGTGACATAATTAACAGCAGTTAAAGTAATAGCCAGCCCCCCCCCCCCCCCCGTTCTCCCATTCTCTACCGCACATGCTTGTCTTGAAATTCTTTTCTTGTCTTGTCCATTCTTTTCATGTCTCCTTGAGTCCTTGTCCATCTTCAACTTTAAGCTCTTGACTCCCACTTTCTTCTTCATCACATTATGGTTATTATTATGGGGGGGGGGGGGGTTAAGTAAGGATAAATTGATTATCTAGGTTCAGGTCAACTTAAGTCTCCTGCCAAACTGCGGATGCGGATCTCAGCCGCCTGTAATGCTAGTTTTCTTCCTTCCAGTTCCAGCTCATCGGCCATGTCATAGAAACATGATGTTAATTAATAATTAATACTTAATATGTTAATAATGCTGACAGGGTTGGCTTGTTTAGTCAGCTTTAAATTAAAGTGTGGATGAGTGATTAAACTCAAAATTCAAATTATTTTTTTATTTTACTTACCTATTGTTATTGACAAATTGTTATTTGAGAATTGTTACTTTTATATTTCATATACTATCTTTATTTGTTCTTTATTATCATTATCTTTGTAAGCCATATAAATATAATGTTTACTCTATCTATAGATATCCTTTGTTTGTTGTTGTTTGTTGCATTGTTATGTTTGTGTTTGTGGCCTAAATAAATATACTAGGTTGGAAGGAAGTGTAGGCTTAGGCTACTGAGCCACAGGAGCATTCTGCTTTTTTGGGGGGAAATGCTTATCCCAAACCAGCTTTCTGATCTTTTGGTAGAACCTGTTTTAATTTTATTTATCCAAATTTTATTCCGTTACGGTTTAGTGTAGTGTGGAAATAATAAAATACCTAGTTTCACACATGTTTTCCCAACAGCTCTAAATTAAAATTACATAAAAAAAAGAAAAAACTCTTTATCTTATCACCAAAGCCAAACTTCAGCGAGTGAAATGTCAAAACTCAAACGCTTTGTTTATTGCTATTTGCACTTTATAAATGCAATACTACTAGTGTGGGAACAAACGTTTATAATACTTAAAGTCTGTTTTTGACTTGTGTGTTGGAAATGGAATGGTCTTTAATCTTTATAGTGACCTTCTAGACTAGCCTAAACATTAATTAATTGTTGTAGTTGTGAAATTGCCATTTTGAATTTCAGCAAAATCCGTTGCGATTCTTACTTGCAAGAAAGTATGAACTGAAAATGTTGTATTATCTAATTGGCCGACAATGTCTTTTGTCCGAGAGTAAAATCATTTTTGACGACTTGTTTTGAATCTCGGGACTACTTTATATGGTGGTGGCCAAAGAATTAATCCTAACAACTCGAGATATACTGAATCTCCAGAAGCCAGTTTGTGTACAGTACTCCAAGAAACTACAGACTGTCTGAACTGAACGATATTCTTGTTCTTATTTTGATTACTACAAGCCATAGATAGACCATAGTGAATGTTTAAATATGTTTGAGAAAATGAAATGCATTGTATTTTATTTTTTTCCCAGTGTATACACAATGATGAAATTGATCATATTCATAATTTGTCACTAGAGATACGTATTTTAGCGTTTCAGGATTTTGATGCTAATGGTGAACATAAATTTTGTTAAACGCTACAAAATGCTAATTTTATTAAAAATAACTTTTTCCCATAGATATTGAGAACTAGTTAAGCATTGTATTCTAATATGTTTTATGTGGCTCTATGTAGCTTCATTCATTATTTGCCATGAGAAGTGCAAGAAACCCCCCATATTTAGGATTTTAGTGGAAAGAAAAAATAGATGCTACAAAATGCTAAATTTGACAAAATGCTAAAAATATTAAAAGTTAAATGCTGTTTTTAGTTTTTACATATCTTTATCTCTTTTGCATCACTCAGCATCACATAAATGTAAGATAAATTATGTATTCAAATACGTAGGTGTAGGGTAGGTATTTTATGTGTCATTAAAGCAATCTTTAGTAAATTAGTTATCACATCAGTATTGACATAATTATATTGTAGTATTTACTCAAGTGGGTATATGTAAAAATTATATTGTTTTCTAATGCAGATGCCAAATGTATGTTAGTTTAGGGTGGTAGTATGTATACAACATAATACTAGTAGTATTTTTATTTTGCTGACATTTTTTTTTGTTTTTGAATAACATTCATTCTGTATTGTTTAATGCTTTGTTTCCAATTTTTCACAAAAGTATTGTTTTCGATTATTATTTTGGTACATTATTACTACCGTAGTTGTTTTGTGATTGACAAGTGACAACCTATTATTTCAAACCCAAAGCTAGGTAATATTGATTAGTCTACGAATATGACTAAAAGCCTGACATTTTTCTACAATTTAAGAACCATCAACTGTTATACTTTTCCTTTTTAAGAAAGTAAAGGAATGTCATAGTTCCATTCATTTCTTGAGGAACCTCGGCTAGTCCTGCGAGTTGCTGGAATGGTAGTTATTTCCCTTTGTTTTGTACTTTCACATGATATAATGAACATGTACAGTACCTAAATAAATACCTGTTGACCAAGAAGATATGAGTAATTTGCTGTTATCGTTATCAACTTTGCAAAAAGTGGTTCTCATGAATGCTGCCATACTATTGTGAATATAAAAATAATTGGCCGCGATTTTGAGTATCATTATCCGTTTCAACATGTTTTTATAGCACAAAGTAGTAATATGAATACGTTTATAACCTCCCAATTATGTGCATAGCTTGCCAGACTTCTGTATGCTATAGTAAAATGTCTTAATAGTTGTATTAAGTCTAGGTATGTTAATGATGAATCACTTGTAGTAGTTAGTATGGTTAGTGGTATAACACTATTGATATTATTTTGTGTAGGTAGGTGTAGTTGGCATTTTGTACAAGTTTACGTAATGAATGAATTATATGTAAAATGTATTGATTTATTAATAAAAATATGTGTGCTCAAAAACACACCGTTCAAATTGAACGTGTTCACTTCATGCATATTTCCTGGATGGTTGTCACAGTGTGTACCTACTAGCTTTGGGTGCATGGTATAAACGATTGTGATTTTAACATAAATTGTGGGGGACGAGGAAGAAATCTTGTACCTATATTTTTGCTTCTCTACTCAAACAATAGATTAAAATTATTATGAATAGAAGTTTTACCCAGTCAAAGATGTGTCAAAGCCAAAGGATAGTTACAGTTCCAAAACATAGTCAACGACATGTTGACCAGAGCCCCTTTTTTTAAACTTCTACTGGATTGGATCCGAAAGTAATCGCACGAGTCGAGCTCAAAAGTGATGCGTCACAAGTCTGTTTACCATGATATACACATAGTGACTCATCACTTACAAGCTTGTTTTGTGCGATTACCTACGGATTCAATCCAGTAGAAGTTATAAAATCAGGGCCCAGTCAGGTTACAGTGCTATTGAAAACATTCCCAAATACCAAGAAAATGTTTTTTTTTTAATAAGCACATTATTTATTTTGGGTTACAGGCCAGGGGCCGAGTTCCTGAAACTAACTCACCCTGGATAAGCGGAGATAATGAATGATATTGATAACATTAACAACTGATAATGAATTTCGTCTATTAAGTCTTTAACATAATTTTTATTTAATTTGAATTTTTATTGAATTATTTTCTTGTCTTTTTTTATATTTCGATTTATTTTATTTGAGAAAGATTTGTCCGTTTGTTTACAAGTTTTGTGTTTGTGGGATTTCATTTTATTTTTAAGTTTAATTTTATAAATATATTTTTTCTATTTTATTTTTAAAATTATATGCAAATCTTCGAAACTCTGATTGTGGTTTGGGCAACGAGGTTTTACAACTTCTAGTAGAGTTATTTGGCTTCCCCAAATTCAATTTTAATAAAGTAATATTAATTGCTCTCGATGGTAGGCTTATTACCAATTAACAATGGGATGTTAAATATCTCGTGGCCCAGACTTGCTTTTTGCACGCATTGTAGGTGATTGTCAAGTGTCTAATTGGATGAGCGTAGCGAGCGAAGCGAAGATTCCATTTCACTACACTGGAGAAAAAAAATCCGGAATGTTTTTTTTTTTGTATTTTTGTGTTTGTTAACACGATTCCGGCCTAAACTGGAATTATATTATTGCGATGAAATTTTATGGAGGCCTTCGAAATCTCTGAACTTAGAACTGCCACGTTTTTGAGCACAATCGGGAAATTTTTTCTTATAAAAAACGCAATTTTACGATTTTTTTCGATTTTTAAAAAAATTCTACGACTTATAACACCTACATGCTTTATCCGATTGTAATGATTTTTTCACAGAACCTTATATTCGTGTGAAATTTGAGCATAATCAAAAATTAATTTCTCATGAAAATCAAAAATTTTACGGGTTTTTTTCTTTTAAAACATTTCAATAACACTACATGCTTTATCCTATTGTAATGATTTTGTTCACAGAACCTTAATTTAATGAATTAATATACTCGTGTTAAATTTGAGAGCAAACGAATAATTATTTCTTATGAAAATTGCAATTTTTCAATTTTTTCTTTTTTAAAAATTACGATTTATTAAAAAAATTAAGTAAATTTTTATTTTATTTTATTAAATTAAAAAAAATTTCGACAAAGTAATGATTTTTTCACAGAACAACTGCAGAAAATCCGCGTAACGCATGGCAGCTCAATGCACCAATTACGCTCATCCAACAACGCGGGCGTTTTCCTAGTAGTTACTTGTTGATTATGCCTTAAGATGTCTTCTTTGAAAGGCTTGACTCAGTCAACTACGATTCTGTAATAAATATATCAAGTTGGCAGGACTTGAAGCATTTTTTGCATCAACATCGTTTGGAAAAAATTATATTATTGGTATGAGCGTAGCGAGCGAAGCAAATATCCAATCACTACACTGGAGAAAAAAATCCGGAACGTTTTTTTTCTTTTTTCTATATTTTTGTGTGTTTGTTAACACGATTCCGGCTAAACTGATACTCCAATTGCGATGAAATTTTATGGAGGCCTTCGAAATCTCTGAACTTAGAACTGCCACGTTTTTGAGCGCAATCGAAAAATTATTTTTTCTCGTCTTATAACACCTATATACTTTTTTCCGATTTTAATGAGTGTTTCACAGAACCTTAATTATATTCGTGTGACATTTGAGCGCAATCGTACAATTATTTCTCATAAATATCGAAATTTTACAGTTTTTTTTTCTATTTTAAACAGTTCTTTGACTTATAACACCTACATGCTTTATCCAAATGTAATGATTTTTTCACAGAACCTTAATTGTATGAATTAACATATTCGTGTGAGCGCAATCGAATAATTATTTCTTATGAAAATTGCAATTTTACGATTTTTTTTCTTTTTTAAATTACGATTAATTAAAAAAGTTAAAAATTTAAGTTAATTTTTAATTTAATTTAATTTAATTTAAAAAAAATCGACTTAGTAATGCGAAGGTTCCATTTCACTAAACTGGAGAAAAAAATCCAGAATGTTTCTTTTTTCTGTATTTTTTTTCTGTATTTTTGTGTGTTTGTCCACGATTCCGGCTAAACCGATACTCTAATTGCAATGAAATTTTATGTAGACCTTCGAAATCTCTGAACTTAGAACTGCCACGTTTTTGAGCGCAATCGGAAAATTATTTTTCATGAAAATCGCAATGTTACGATTTTTTCGATTTTTAAAAAATTTCTTCGACTTACAACACCTATATGCTTTATCCGATTTTAATTATTTTTTCACAGAACCATAATTTTATGAATTAAGATATTCGTGTTAAATTTGAGCGCAATCGAAAAATTATTTCTCATGAATATCGAAACTTTACGGGACTTTTCTATTGTAAAACAGTTCTTTGACTTATAACAACTACATGCTTTATCCTATTGTAATGATTTTTTCACAGAACCATAATTTTATGAATATATATATTCGTATTAAATTTGAGCGCAATCGAATAATTTTTCTTATGAAAATTGCAATTTTACGATTTTTTTTTAAAAATTGGGATTAATTAAAAATTTTAAAATGTAAGTTAATTTTTTTTTTTTTAAATTCGACTAAGTAATGATTTTTTCACAGAACAACATAAATTCCGCATGCATGCATGCTCCAATTACGCTCATCCAACAACGCGCCAGAAAAAGCCTTTGCGAAGCTTCCTAGTAATAATCTTTATTTTAACCTTCGAATCCTTCTTTAATCAAAGTTCTCTCTGTTCACTCTTAGAACTTAGAAGACAACTCAACTGAGATATCTTGGCCTAAATTCTTTGAGCTTACGTGTGTACCCGGCGCGCTTACAGACTAGCTTGAGATTACTGCACTGTTACATCAATTGTTATATTAACTCAATAAAATTAACATTGTCAGTATAATGGTAACATGCTTGTTTACATGTTGTTGTTGTTGTTGTTGTTTACAATCACACAACATCACAACAATGGTAGACACTCAGAAACGGGCTGTGATTGGCTAAATTAAGAATAAATTAACGCAACGTACGGTAAAGTTGAGATTGGGTCAACCAACTTCTTCATACGTTACGTGCGTTGGATGAGCGTAGCGAGCGAAGCGAAGATTCCATTTCACTATACTGGAGAAAAAAATCCGGAATGTTTTTTTTTCTTTTTTCTTTCTTTCTTTTTCTTTTTTTTTGTATTTTTGTCTGTTTGTTAACACGATTCCGGCTAAACTGATACTCCGATTGCGATGAAATTTTATGGAGGTCTTTGAAATCTCTGAACTTAGAACTGCCACGTTTTTGAGCACAACCGAAAAATTATTTCTCATGAAAATCACAATTTTACGATTTTTTTCGATTTTTTTTAAAATTTCTTCGACTTACAACACCTACATGCTTTGTCCGATGGTAATGATTTTTTCACAGAACCTTAATTTCATAAATTTATATATTCGTGTGAAATTTTTGCGCAATCGAATAATTATTTCTTATGAAAATTTCAATTTTACGATTTTTTGCTTTTTTAAAATCACGATTAATTAAAAAAATTACAAATTTAAGTTAATTTTTAATTTAATTTAATTAATTTTTTAAAATTCTCAACTTAGTAATGATTTTTTCACAGAACAACAGAAAATCCGCATAACACATGACAGCTCAATGCACCAATTACGCTCATCCAACAACGCAGCGGGACAAGCGTTTTCCTAGTATAAACATCACCACTGTTTCCAAGGGAAAACTTTCTTACGTTATGTTTTAACGTGTTGTTAAGTGATTGTAAACGAGCCTTAACGTTACGTTAATTTATTCTTAATTTAGCCAACACAGACCATTTCCGAGTGTATACCCTTTACGTTTTCAAACCATTCAAACCCTCAGCACTTCGCCATCGCCAAAAATGCAACATTCCATACACATTCAACAAGGACCAATTCAAACATATTCATTCCATCATTCAAACACTCGTTCTATAAACACAGCCCATCATCTTTTGTAGCAAAATTTTTAACTCCATACCAAAGATTAGACATGACTTATCTTTGTCCATACCAACTGACATTAAACATAAAACATCTAAAACATTGTTCAAACATAAACTTAAAATATACCTTATTGAAAATCCATTTTACCCTGCATGTAAACGATTTCTTTGACCTTGTAATCAATTATTTCAAAACAGCCTAAAATTTTAATAGCATTGTTACCATTGTAAATTAAATTTCAATTTAGCATTTGTACATAGCAAATATTATGGTACTCTTTCGGATGGTATGCCCCAACTTTTTTTCATTAAAACCAAATTCAACCTTTAACGTCGCTATTTCAAACGAAAGTACTTTTCCTTTGGAAGTGTTTTATATTTAAATTAGCAACGTAAAGGTTTTGTAGGTGGAGTATTTTAGTGAAAAAAGGGTTAGTACTGACCGCCATGTTGGCGTATTTGTTGTAAAGTTGGGGCATACCATCCGAAAGAGAAACCAAATTATGGTGTTGAAAATTCATTTTACTCTGTTTAGAACGACTCCTTTGACCTTGTAACAAAAATAATAATAAAAAACAACTAAAAATGTACTTCCATTGTGACCATTGTATATATTGCATTTTAGCATTTATTGTGTATATAGTCGTCATAATATTACTAGGAAGCTTCGCAAAAGCTTTTCCAGGCGCGTTGTTGGATGAGCTTAATTGGTGCATTGAGCTGCCATGTGTTCATGAGAAATAATTTTTCGATTTCGCTCAAATTTCACACGAATGTATGTATTAATTATTCATAAGAAACGTACAATCAACCGCACCCACGATGACTCCAAATCTCCCCCACCAAACCCCGCCAAGAAAAGGCGGGTCAACCCAAACGTAGGCTCAGGCCGAATGTTTCGCCCTCGGCTCGGAACGACCGGCTCCCCACGGTCATGTCTCTTGGAAGGCTAACGTACTAACACCGTTGAGTGACTAATATATTAGTCACTCAACGCTAACACTGCTCTCCATCCCAACCAATCTTCTCTCATTTCTCGCTCGCCCCACCCCATGCTACTTTTAAAAAGCACACTCGGGAGTGAACGATTTCTTGCAATATATTAAACAGCCACCATCCCCTTCCCTTTCCCCCTCCATCCCCTCCCCACCCACCACAACTCAATCTCTAAGTGAAAAAGAGTTTCCTCCCCAAAGACAAAATATCATTCTTTCAATAAGAGCCCTAGGTCGGGTTAAATCAAGCATGCACAAAAGTAGCAAAGTGTAATGCATTCGTATAAGATCAAGATTAATTTTTTCAAAATTTTTAAGGGTGCTGTGAAAAATGAAAAAATCATTAAAATGGAAAAGCTATAGGTTTTATAATTTAGAAAAATTAAAAAAAAAATAAAAAACATCGTAAAAATTGCGATTTGCATGAGAAATAATTTTCGATTGCGCTAAAATTTTCACACGAATATAAAATTCAAAAAATTAAGGTACTGTAAAAAAATCATCACAATCGGTAAAGCATGTAGGTGTTATAAGTCGAAGAAATCTAAAAAAAATCGAACAAAATCGAAAAAATTGCATTTTCATGAAAAAATAATTTTTCTTTGCCTCAAAAACGTGGCAGTTCTAATTCCCCCCGAGATTTCAAAGGGCCCCCATAAAATTTTTATATTTCCCCACCTTGTACAAAGAATGTTTAAGGCCTATGAAAATATGCAAACATGTTTAGCTTCGTGCCATTTCATTCAAATGGATTTCAAAGAAAAATAGAAATATCTTATGGTATGGGTTGGGTTGTAGATATCTTCGTTATAGCTATCTTTGGCGCACGCTCGCTCGCTCGCCATCTTTGTTTATTTTGCTGCCCTGTCACGTGCTGTCACCGCCTGTCACACGCATCTTTAACCGGTTAAAAAGGTATGTGTAGTCGGCCTAAATACCGTTATTGTTTCGTCCCGATGTGCCCAAATACCTCAATAATTACACCAAATAAAATATTCATTTTTAAAGAACCCACTCGAAAAAATTAAATTTTTTTTTTTCCATCAAAAAAAGGAACAAAAAAAGTTTAATGCAAAACCCCAAATTGGGGCGGAAACAACTCAAAGTAAGTTGTCGGGCCCCCGCCACGTTGGCCCTTAAAAATGTTAATACAAATGTAGGTTTGGCCTAGCTCTTGGCCCATGTCCTTAGGGCCTAGTAGACTCTACTGCTAGGCTAGGCCCAGCCTAGCTACCATGCCGGCACTTATTCGGTAGGGGGGTCCAATTTTGGTAGGGTAGGCCTATTGTTTGTTGGTGTGACCCAAATTTTCAATACCTTTTTTTTTAAACCGGGTTTTGGGTTTGACGACATCTTCGAACGGGAAAATCGGGGCGAGATCATCTGCAGTGCGGCCAAAAGCTCACATTTAAAAGCGATTCCGCTAACAAAACCAAGGTTCAACGGTGTCCCTCAACATGCCATTAATCCATTATAAGTTAGTAGGCTTCTATGATAAAAACCGACTACATGATGATAATAAACCCCCCTACCTTTAACATTCATGTCTCGAAGATTTTTCCTAATTATTAACTAATTAGTATGGGATTCAGCAAGACAAACACGTTGTTCCCGGGATGTGCTCGGTTTAAAAGAAAACTGCGATATGTTCAATTTCTCCGAGTACATGATGATAACAAGACACTATTCCTCTTTACAATCATGCAATCAGAAGTGCGTGACATATCACAGTTTTCGTATTAATTAACTAATTAGTACGAGATGCGTGAGAAAAAACACGATGTTCCCGGGAAATGCTCGATTTAAAACAAAACTGTGATATGTTCAATTACTCCGAGTACATAATAACAACAAAACACTATTCCTCTTTACAATCATGCAATCAGAAGTGCGTGACATATCACAGTTTTCGTATTAATTAACTAATTAGTACGAGATGCGTGAGAAAAAACTCGATTTGACCGTGAAATGCTCGGTTTTAGAGAAAACTGCGATATGTTCAATTTCTCCGAGTACATGATGATAACAAGACAATATTCCTCTTTACAATCATGCAATCAGAAGTGCGTGACATATCACAGTTTTGTATTAATTAACTAATTATTCAACTAAAATCAACAAAAACACTCACCATCAGTGGCGGCCTCTAGTATATGAGCAGCGGAGCACGTGCCCCCCATCATTAATTATTACTCTTTATAAATTGTATGGAGTGTTAAAGAATAGCGTGGCAATGTCAGCAATTGAGATTCCCGAATCTGAAATATTTTCTCGGATAGCGATGTTTTTGGTTTGGATAGTAGGTCATCTCACGAGCACTCTTCTGAAATGCTCCGTCGTATTCGAAAATTGTGGGTAAAAAAAACCTCTGGTCGTAGAGCGAGTTTTTTTCTAATGGCAAAATTCTACTGTTAAAGAGCAGCAGAAACCTTGTGCTCCCACCACGTGTGAGGGTTGAATAGGACGAGTTCGCTACGTTTCCAAGAAACTGTAAGCTTGTCTTTCTTTCACAACTTTCAATAGGGAAGGAGGGCAAGAGGGGAGCGGTTGGGACAGGTTGATGATTTTTCCAGTATCCATTCTGTAAGTGGACGGGCATGTCAACCAGGGTTAAAAGTATATCAAGTTCAGTGCAGTGAAAATGTTATGAATTTGAGTAAAGTGAACGATTTATTAATAGTTGATAGCAATTAGAATTAGCAAGCATGAATACAGTGAATACAGGCGCATGGACTTCCTCTATAAATAGGTAAGTAGGCCTACTGGAAAATTAAAAAATTAGAATTAATAAATACCATTGTAATTCCAAGCATATTTTATAATCTCAATTTTTAAACGCGCTGGAAATTGTTTTATACCGCTGCCGCCGCCCCCCCCCCCATAATTTCACAAGAAAAGTGGGTTTCCAAGGTCAGTGGCGTATCCAAGGGGAGGGAGAGGGGGGACAAAACCCCCCCTGTGGCAAAAAATAAATCGAAAATATGTCTACAAAAAAATATTTTATCCCTATGCCAAACCCATACTATCATTTTGTCATAATTAATTTACATAATAAGTTAAAACTACAAAAAAAAGTTGGTGATAGGTTAAAATACGAGAATAAAATATCCTAATGACTAGGTCCTCAGATCGCTTCTAAGGCCATCTCGGGCAATAATACCCTAAAAAAAATTTGCCTCCGGCGGCTGGGGCTTTGCCCCGGACCCCAGCTGTTCCACGCAAATAGAACCTCCCTTTGGAGTTTCACATTGTTTTGTGCCCCCCCTTGCGACGAGACCACGAGCCGCCACTGCTCACCATTGATGAAATAAGTCAAGAACAACTCATTGTGTAGGCCCTACTATTTTATTACATTCCAGCACCAAAAATCTAAAATAGAATCATCACGTTTTTGGTGTAACAGTAACAAAAAAAACTTCAAAACCTTTAACCTCGCTATTTTAAACGAAAGTACTTTTCCATTAAAAGTCATTTTCTGTTTTAAATAGCGACGTTAAAGGTTTTGTAGGTTGAGTAAAAAAAAAAAATTTTTTTTTGAAAAGTTGGGTCACACCAACTACACAAGTACCCAACTGGTATACACCTTGTTAACACTGCTAGGCCCCTATATTGCCTTGTGTTAAAGGTGTACTTTCGTTAGGTTAGCCGAATTCTTTCCGCTGGCTACAGTGCGCCGCACTAGTTCTTGGATATAATCGATAAGAGCGCACCCGAAATCCTTTCCGTTACAGTGTATATAAAAGTTGTACCCCCCTAGCCGAATAAGTACCCCTATGGCAAGGGCCAAGCAGAACAAAAAATAAATGAAATTTTGGAAGGGCCTAACATAACAATTCCTAACAATCACAAATGAGCCCTTCCGCCCGGTGGCAACCACTCACTCCCCCTAGATCTAATTAAGTACTGCCCTCCCCTAAACACAATCTAAATTCCCTTAAAAACCCACTAGGCCTAGGCACTCCCTAACAGTCCTTTCCAAGAAACCATAGGTTACACTCCCTAACAGTCCTTTCCAAGAAACCATAGGTTATCGAACCAGATCAGATCTTACTACTTTCTGCTGGAACTTCCATGAATGATCCCCCAGAACTTTTTCGGTTGGTATGGACCGGTTTTACAAAACTACTTACGTTATAGGTTAGTCGACCTTTCCGGACTAGTTACCTGTGCCTGTGCGCTAGTTCTAGGATATTTTTGATAAGAGCGCACTCAAAATCCTTTTCGCTATAAAACTACTTACCGGTAGTTGTTTTTCCAGTGTTTTTATTGAAAAAAAAACCTGTTAAAAAACCGGTCCATACCAACCGAAAAAGTACCGATGGACCCCTACCCCTGTAAAGCTCCTGCAGCCTACTGCGGATGTCCCCCCCCACCCCCCTTTCCCCTAACTGCCCTGTAGGTACATATTGCACAACCTAACCTCCCTTCTTCCCTCTAATGACTCACCCCAACTCCCCCAACATTGCAGTGACCCTGGTACTCTTTCGGTTGGGGACAGTCAACTTTTTAACACTGCGATTTTAGGGGAAAAGCATAGGTTAAGGGGGGGGGGGCGTGAAGCGCGTATGTTTTAATAAAAATAATAATAATAATATGATAAGTGATAACTAAGTAATATTGTAAAACATACACGCTTCGCGTCGCCCCCCCCCCTCCCCCTAACCTATGCTTTTCCCAGTTGACTGACCCCAACCGAAAAAGTACTGTGACCCTGTCATATACCCTCTTTACATTCCCCTTATCATCCTCCTCCTACCGCCACCGCCTAACCTTCCCCGTAACCCTTCTTGCAGTTGTCGCCCTACATTGAACCTTCTCTACCCCCAAAACCTCCCCAGCCTATGTATGTATGCAGATGATATATCAGTGCTACTCATGGCTTACTCAATAAATGAATTAATCTGCTTGCTGAAAGAGGCGATGATACAGATGGACCATTATTTCAGATTAAATAAACTTGTAATGAATATGGATAAAACTAAAATTATTCTATTTGCTGCTAGCCATAGCAAAAATGATAACATAATAAGTATTGAAAATAGATGCAAGGTAAATTTGTCCATCTCTATCAAGTCACTTGGTATAGAAATTGACCAATGCCTCAAATGGAACAGTCAAATAGATGTTATATGTGGGAAACTTAAATCTATAAGCTATGCCTTTCGCCAAATACGCCATCTTTGTGACCAAAAGGCTATCTTTTCAACATACTATGGTTATGTGTACTCTATTCTGAAATATGGTATACTGATCTGGGGAAATTGTACAACAGCAAATAGAGTATTACTTCAGCAAAAAAGGATAGTCAGAGCCATAGTAGGTGTAGGGCCAAGAACATCCTGCAAACCAATCTTTAAGAGGCTGCATATTTTAACAGTACCAGGTATCTACATCCATACCAGTATCATGCAAGTAAAAAGAAATGCCAAAAATTTCACCCTAAATAGTGATGTGCACTCTTATCAAACTAGAAGCGCTTCTAATCTACACATAAACAGCTGCAACACTAGTATGGCACAGAGAAGCCCTCATAATAATAGCATAAAGATGTTCAATGCCCTACCAAATGAAATAAAAAATATTAAATCTATACACACCTTTAGTAGGAACCTTAAAACATACCTCATTGAAGGCTGCTATTACAAGTTAACGGAATATGTACTAGGGCTTGGCTAGTGTAACATTGAGAAAATGTTTTATTGATACTACATTTATATGTACTATATTTTTTTTATAACTACTCTCTTCATGTATATATTATCTTTTGTTGTAAAAAATGTAAAATGTCTTTAAATAATTAATGTTAAATTTCTATGTATGTATATGGCTTAGGTGGAAGATCAATCGTGTTGGATTGAACCTCGCCTTTTTGTTGTTAGGTTACATGTTTCTGTATGTATTTAAACAACAAATAAAGTACTATCTATCTATCTATCTATCTATCTATCTATCTTATACGCCCAATCTTTAACTCCCTGGCTGGCCCCTCTTAGATTTCTCATAACGAATCCCAGAGCCCTATTCCTTCTTAACAACTTCTTGCACCTGATTCTCCCAGCCCAAATCCTTTGCCAACATCACCCCCAAGTAGGCCCACTTATAAGTTCTTACTTTCTCCATACAGCCCCCATTAAAGTGTAGGCTTATGTCCTACCTACCTTAATTAATCTTTGCAAGAAACCAACCACCTTACTTTTATGTATGTTCAAACCCATCTTATTTGCTGTGACCCATTACTCTATTACCCCCAGATCTGCCTGCAACAGCCTAACATCCTCAATCCCCCTTATTGCTCTATACAAAACACAATTGTCTGCAAATAATCTTATCATTGATATGTTATTCCCCGCCCTATGTCATCCATTTACAAACATACAGTAAAGGTCCTAACACTTGAGCCCTGTGGTACCCCCGATGTAACCTCTATGTGATAAAGTATGGGCCCCAACCCTAACCCTCTGAGACCTACCCCGCAAGAAATCCCCAACCCACCTCACCACTCCCTTATCCCCCACCACATTATTAACCTTGGTCCTTCTCCATTAGCAAGTTGTGCGAGACCTTATCAAAAGCCTTTTTAAAATCAAGAAAAACAGCATCTACTTATCCCCCACTGTCCAAAATGTCCCCGATATCCTGAACTCATCCTACCAGTAGAGTTGAGTGTCACAAGAAAAACCTTCCCTGAAACCATGTTGAGCATCCGTGAACCACGCTTCCCCTTCCAATGAGTTCCTAGTATAGTCAGCAACTACCCTACTAAATTTTGTTATGAGGTACAATTTTTCTTATTTCAGTTGGAGGAAGATGTCGACAACTATCAGCAATACAAATTGATGGGGGACAGTGTCCGATTAAGAATTCACAAACATGTGATTCCGCGGTTTTTTCATTGTCAGCCATACAGGCTGCCGACTACATGCGTTCGGGTGAACACAGTTGGCCTAGCTGAAAAAACGGTGCATGATCGACTAATGCATGAAGCTGTGAATGGGCCTAGCCCTACCCCTTCAGATACTCATAGGCCTACCACAGGTAGGGGCCTAGGTGTTATAAGGGTTAATAATTTAGTATTTAGACAGGAGGCTTGGCCGTTTATAACGTGTTCAAGCATGCCTAACAACCTTTGCATATGTGTATATCAAATTAGGCCTACTAACCTATTGCATCACTCCATGGCAAAACTAACATGTTTCTATTGTGCAATGACCTGAATTTAGGACCAGAGGTAAGTTCACGCATTACTAATTTATCCGCCACACCAGTTAGGCTTCTTGTCTGGCTCGTTGGAGTAATGGTTAGCCTACCTGCTTCCAATGCAGAAAGGTAAGGGGTTCAAATCCCGCTCCAAGCAGAAGTTTTTTAAGTTCTCAAATGGATTCAACTCTATTACTGGGTGTGGTGGTCTTAGGAATTAGTAAACGGTGACTTTAGTTTAGAGCCGTCCTAGCAATGACTCAGATAATAAATTCAAAGTTGTTCTGAATCGGCCTTGTTGATTCCGGCGTTGATCCGCTGGTGTTTGCACGGTCCATACCACTGATTGCTATAGTTCCAAATTCCAATTATAAAAATACCCATCATTGGTTGGTTATCGCTCACTCAACAATTGCGTCGGAGCCAACAGGGTTGGCTTGGCCGCTTTGGCTTAAAGCCTTGGCCACTGAAAATCAGTTGAGACTGGGTGGGTAGATTCTAAATATTACCGGTAATAGGCCTATACTAGGCCTTTTTTAAAAAATAAATAATTAAAGTCTTGCAGCATGCTCAAAATCTTAATCGTTTGTAATTTTAGGTCTGTTCGTTGGACCTGCTCGACTTTGCTCTAAGATCACTTTAGAGCCCGGTTGAATTAGGCCACGCCCACGCTCGAGGAATTTAGATCACAGTACTCTTGTGTTTTGAGACGAACGCTTTTTGAGGCGAATATCTACTCTAATCTGCTCTATAAAAGAAAAATCAATCCAAAAAGAAAAATTTCGTTCACATTTATTGACAAATAATTATTTACACTTCCAGCAAACGAGGAAGCCATTTTTATTAAAATAACACGCGTTAATCGCTATTAAATCGAACTTGCTCCAAGTTGCTCTAACTCGCTCCTCCTAAAAAGTCAGAGCAGGAAAATCATGATCTTTCTGCTCTAGATCAAGTTGCTCGAGTCCAAAAAACGCAATTCGAGAAAGTGATCTCGTGAAACGAACGGCTATTTCGTTATCCGAGCAGCTCCGAGTCGTTAGAGCAGGTCCAAGGAACAGACCTTTTGTTTAGCTTAATTTCATTTTGTTACGTTGGTAACATCCGCTGCAAAATACCCCCACAAAAGGGCCCTTTCTAGGCTATTCTAAATAAATACCTTACTTCGTAGGCCTACTAAAGTCTGTCCATCCTTGAGGTACAAAGTGACCATTGACGGACGAGACAGGTATCGGTCGCCCCCGTTCATTGTCTACCAACCGCTAGGCCCGAGAACAAGAAACCAAGAAAGTAGCTGTAAAGTAGCTGCACAAGTGGCTAGTAGCCTACTTAAGAATCAAAGTAGGTAGCTAGAATATAGCTAAGCAAAAAATCTTGAGTTGCTCCAAATTAGCATTGTTATTCAGGTGTCGCGCGCGGGTGGATCCTTTCCAACAAGTATGGTCGTCTCTTATTTGAGATACCAACTTCTGGTTGGCCATTATTCGCTCATCGATGGCGCTGGCACTGACATGGTTGGCTTGGTCCAATTTAAATGAAAGTAAAGAATGAAAGTTAAAAGATAATCAGTTTAAAAATGCACATATTGTCCGGAATATAAGCTTACCTTTTTTCATCATTTTAAGTCTCAAAGTCTCTTACCAGCTTATATAGGCATATGCATGATAATTCAACCGTCTCGAGTAGCCAAAGTGCATTAATATGTATGAGACATTAAGCAATATCCAATCAATCAATCAACAAGAAAAATTAGGGGGTCGCCGGGTCGGCTTATAGGCCTATTCAGGTTTGGCCTAAATTTGGGATTATACAGTACGTATGTTAAGCTTAAGCTTATCATCTGTAGATTCAGTGTTGGGTCAGTTCTTTTTTAAATGAACTTTTAAAAGTTCAGTTCACAGCTCAAATAATGAACTTTTAAAATGTTCCAAGTTCTTTTAAAACCTAAAGTTTTAAAAGTTTAAGTTCGTCTAAAATATGAACTAAGTTCTTTTAAAAGTTCTTTTGTAAAAAAAATCACTATTTTATTAAAGGCTGGCGTAAAATGAAGAAAATACGAGGAAAAACATTAGGGGTGTTCGAGAACCAAACTACTCGCGAAGCGCGAGTTTGAGTCGGACGAAAGTGTTAAGCTGTCTTTGATCGTTTTGATGATTTGTACTACATTCTCGTCGACCAGCTTGTAAAATTATGGCAGATACTGAGCATTTTAGGATTCCAAGATTTTTTTCCGAATTAGTTGGCGTGCATCGTTTTAACTTCGTGAATCCTGCGTGACCTTGTCAAAATCAGCTGAACGTGCGTCAACGTAAGCCTACGATAAACAACGATTTGTTATTGTTTTTAAGCGTCGACGGCGGCGAGTCGACGGCTGCTCGACGCACGGAAAGAACTTACAAATGAACTTTCTAAAACTGAAAAGTTCGTTCTCGGAAAGAACTTTTAAAAGTTCAAGTTCATTCATTTAAAAAAAGAGTAAGTTCACTGAAAAGTTCACAAAAAAAGAACGCGTTCACGAGAACGCGTTCTTTTTAAAAGTTCCTTACCCAACACTGTGTAGATTCAAGTTGATTTGCCCGCATCTGTTTTTGCCAGGGCTTTGGTGGTGTTTGTAGTTCTAATTTACTATGCTTAGGGCAATGCAAATTCTAGGTATTTAGGCCTACACTGAGAAAACTGTAATGATGTACTAACAGGTTATGAATTATTATATAACAAACTCATAATGTCACCTAGGCTATTGCTAGCAAAATGATAGGTCATATCAATAATAAGCTTTGTTTAAGACATGCATTGTGCCAAAGTTAGCCTAACCACATAACTTTGTTTATTTAAATTTAATTGTGTCAAGTAAAGCAGATCCCATTGTTACGTAAACTCAAATATTCCTAACGGTAACGTATCAATGTCTTCTTAACAGGAGTTTTGTTGAATGCCAACCTAAACATATTTTGTGTACATGCTATTCCCTGTGTGACAATAAATCAAATATTTTTATCCAGAACACTTACCTGTCTTCATAACAGGAGTTTGGTTGAAAACCCCGCGTAAATCATCGATGATGCTTGGTATAGGAAGAATTTGTAGGTTAGGTTTTACCAGATTGCAAATGTGCCTTCTGCACTGAATTTACATGCACATAGGCCCTACACACGCATCACGCATTATAAATATAATACACCACAGACTTGTGAACTGTCTCTAGGTGGGTAAATGCACTGTCGGACTTAGTAACACACAGACAGTTTAGTAGTAACTGTGTCCCAAGAAAATAGCCCCAATGGCCGTAACTGTTGGATCTCGTACACGCATACGACAATATACCGCAATTCTATAGCTTTCCGCATCTCATCCACCACCCACACGCTCGTCAGCAAAACTCGGTCCTATGCACTGAAAATACACGCATCACATACACACGCTACGCGTAATAATACACTAGACTTGTGCTTGTCTTTAGGTTCGACTAAGCCTTGACTTGTCTTGATAAATCTCTGCGAGGTAGGTAGTAAACACTGGGCTATAAATCTGCAATTATTCATTGTATTATTATTGCTAAATTTGCAAGTTAAAGGCACAGCTATAGGCCTAAAACACAAGCCTTTCACGATGTTTATGGTTTGCGATGCCCCCGTGGGACTGGTGCATGGGCCTCTCGCACAGACCAAACTCGCCTTGCGTAATATCTCCAGCTGGCAGCAACTGTCTGATAACAGATGCCATGCAAGGGAATCGCACCAGATTCCGCACTTAATCTTGAGTGTGTGAGTTCAATGCACACGCAGCCGAATAATTTGATAACTTCTCCGCAGACCTAAACCAACTTGCTATACAATAGGGTGGGCCGAAAAACAACATTTTTTTTTTAAAGTCGTAATACCGCGGAAAAGTTGCGAATTGTGGAGACTAAAAAATTAAAAAAAAATTTAAAAATCGGTTCATATCTTCCGGTCGCGCATGTGCTCTAAAGTTTTCCAAAATTTGGAAAAATTCACATTTTTACGATAATTTTTAATATTTTTAACATAGAAGAAAATTTAAAATATGAAAAATTCGAGCTTTTACATTCGGGAAGAGGCTAATTTAAAAATGTTAAAAATTATCGTAAAAATGTGAATTTTTCAAAATTTTGGAAAAGTTTAGAGCACATGCGCGACCGGAAGATAAGAACCGATTTTTAAATTTTTTAAAAAAATTTTTTAGTCTCCACAATTCGCAACTTTTCCGCGGTATTACAACTAAAAAAAAAAAAAAAAATCAAAATTTTCCAAATTTTGGAAAACTTTAGAGCACATGCGCGACCGGAAGATATGAACCGATTTTAAAATTTTTTTAAAAAATTTTTTAGTCTCCACAATTCGCAACTTTTCCGCGGTATTACGACTTAAAAAAAAAAAAATGTTGTTTTTCGGCCCACCCTACTATACAAGAGTAAGACACACGCGAGATGACGAGTCATATTTTACAAATGAGGCTATAGAGACGCTAGGCCATGCGTAAAAGTATTGTCCCAAAGTCACTTTTGTCACTATTAACGCTAGTATGTACGTTTTGTTTCCTCGTCAAATCCTGCAGTTATCATAAACGGAAGGAAATCAGCAAACTAGTAATGTTCGAATGACATTGCAAACTATTGATCTATAGTTGGATGAGCGAAGCAAAGACTTCAATTTCACTGACCCCCCAAAAAATTTAGCTCGGGTGTTTTTTTTTGTATTTTTTGTTTGTTTGTTTGTTTTTCTGTCTGTTTGTTTATTTGCTCTCTACCGGGCAAACGGCATATGCGATCTTGATAAAAATTGGAGGGGACCTTCAAAATCTCTGAACTTAGTCGTGCGGACTCGTGCCATGCTTTTTGGGTACAATCGAAGAAATATTTCTTGTTAAAATCGTACTTTTACGATATTTTCCCATTTTAAGTGCAATATTTTTGTGACATTTGGGCCGATTCTGACCAAAAGGGTGGGGCTACAACATTCATATTTTACATGGACATTAAGGGTATGGTGATGTAGTACCTTTTGAAAGAAAACATTGGAAAAGTTAGCCAGAATCCATAGATATAAAGGTTTTAATATAAGTTTTTTGAGGTATATAATAACAATTAACAAGTAACAATAGAAACAACAACAATCACATACAATGCGTTCGAAAAGCACTTGCCAAAGTAAAGAGATTCCACGCAAAATAAAAACTTACAAAAAACCTCATCCATCAACGCGACTAATTAATGGAAAACGTAATTGCATTAAAAAAGCTTAACAAAAAGTTATAGGTTTTATCAACATTACAGTTCTCTCAGGCTTGTATCTTCTAAGCATATCTCCAGAGTCCTCAAATTACTAGCGGATTACTATATTTTGTTGTATAGGTTTTGTTTTTATCTGGGCAGGTTGTCTGTTGGACTAAACACATTTCTTCATTGTTGTAGGTACTATTGCCGAAATGACTCAGTCAAGTTACTCGGCATCGATCAACTTTGCTCATAAACCATCTCTGCTGAAGCAAGAGGAACAGATCGACGCCACAGAACATCAGCCTAATTTCAGTTTTGTGGCAGTAGACGTAGATAGAATTCAACGTCCCTTGGACATTTCTGCTTCAACAAGTGAGTAGGCCTACCTGTACCTAGATTAAATGTTCCAAGTTTGACATTACAGAATAAAATTTACCATCTTCTTCTTTTCATATTCATATTTTTACAGAGGTAGTTGACATTCTGTGTTTTGGGGAGCATTGGATGTTAACTTCTCAAGAACATTCAGTTATTATTAATGATTTTACATTAGCTTCATATTTTACCAGACACAGTGCAAAAGGAGGGGGTGTGTGTATCTACAGTAGAAACTCTAGGAATCTAATTATTAAGCCAAGATCCGACATTACATGCAAGTCTGTTGAGAGAGTCCTTGAAGTATGTGGCATTGAAGTTGTTTCTTCCACTCCCATAGTTATTAACACTATTTATCGTCCGCCAGAATTGGGCAATTAAAAGGTTTATGAACTCATTTGAAGACTTAATTAAGTTAATACGCCGAGAAGGTTAAAAAATTATAATATGTGGTGACATAAATATTGACTTTTTGGTTGATAGTTCCCAAGTAGAACAGCTGCGTCGGAACGACGTTGTATTTGTGGCGTGCAACGGCGGAAATTTTTGCTTCGATTTCCGACGCCAATCCAACGTTGGCCCAACGTTGTATTTAACGTGGGTTCCGCTGCTAGACTAGAGTAGGATTTGAGTCGTAAAACGGCGTCGGAACCACGCTGTATTTGGTCCGTATTCCGCTGCTAGACTGGAGTAGGATTTGAGTCGTAAAACGACGTCGGAACCACGCTGTATTTGGTCCGTATTCCGCTGCTAGACAAGAGCAGGATTTGTGTCGTAAAACGCCGTCGGAACCACGCTGTATTTGGTCCGTATTCCGCTGCTAGACTAGAATAGGATTTAAGTCGTAAAACGACGTCGGAACCACGCTGTATTTGATCCGTATTCCGCTGCTAGATTAGAATAGGATTTAAGTCGTAAAACGACGTCGGAACCACGCTGTATTTGATCTGTATTCCACTGCTTGACTAGAGAAGGCTTTGAGTCGTAAAACGCCGTCGGAACCACGCTGTATTTGATCCAGATTCCTCTGCTTGACTAGAAAAGGATTCGAGTAGAAGAACAACGTCTTAGGTACCACTTAGGATTTGAGGTTTAGCCTTGTTTAGTAAAATTTAATTTGCAACAAAAGCATTGTTTAAGAATGACTTGTAATGTTATGTATAGGTAATGTTTATAGCAAATGTTGAAGGGTATACTAAAATTCTTTAACAAAGCAATGATGTAACTTCTCATTCGCGTATTACAAAGGTAGTTACACCTCGCGAAGCTATTTAAAAGATTATGGTAGTAAAAGCATCATAAGAGAGATCTGCCACTTTAAAATTGTTTTAAGAATTAATTTTAAATACAAGATAGGCTACAAGTTATAAGGTATGTTTGCTATTGTTATGTTATTGGTATTATGTACTCATTTGATTAATATTATGTCTGGACTTATATTAATAATGATTATACTTATTATTTGTTATATTACTTATATTAGGAATTAAGTATGCTTGACAGTGAATAATGATTTATTCCCACTGTAATATCGTTGAGTGAATTTGTACTTGTCACGTGTCAACGTGCATCTGACCGTGGATCCGACTGACAGTTTAAAGGGGTATTTAACCTCTAGACTCAAAAAATATATTTCATTCAGGCTAATTAGTAATGAATTTAGCAACTAACAGAAAAATTATTGGGGCCACCATGACCTCCCAAAAAATTGTCAAACATGACATTTTTCGAGCTAGGTCCCATCGGCAAAAATCTCCCATAAGAAATAACATGGGGACGATCTTTATGCCCCGTGACCTTGGAGGATTTTGATCCAAAAAAATATTGGCCATTATTGACGTACTCTACAGCCTTTTCTGTAAATTCTCTATATTTTGTTTTGTAATTTGGGCAAGTAGTTTGGTCAAAATATGCTGATTACCAAGATGGGGTGTGATTTTGGAATGCATATCTTTGCGTGTTTGAGGGTATATTTGGGCACAGTTTCAAGACACGATGTTATAAAGGGGCATTATAGATTGGTACTATGCTCTAGTATTTATGTGGACTAAAAAAGAAGCAGGTTAAAGCCGATTTAAGAAATTTCCCAAAACACCAATTTTCGCAAATTTCTGGATCAAAAAAATTCAAAAATTCGTGTTAAATCACAGTTACAAGATATGATTTTTTTAAACGGTCATTTAAGTGTAGTATTGTGCTATAGATCACGTGGTAAAAAATAATTTTTGGGGTTTTTAGCCCCTTTAAGTACACTCTAAGCCGCCACGTCGTCGAGTGCTCTGTTGGTGTAGTGGGTAACGCGCTTGACTACCACGCAAGAAGTGTCTGGATCGAATGCCAGCCGTTTTTTTTTTTACATTTATAGTATCTCAACATTATTATTTATATTTCTTATCGACAACGACAACGATTTTTAACAATGTTTTTATGAAAGCTACTTTATTAGCATGGGCCTTCATCCCTCCGCATTTGATCGAACGTTTCTCAACAGAAACATGTTCCCCACCTGAGTTAGTCTATTGCTCGGGAAATCTATTATTATTTTATATTTTAATTTTTACTGTTTGCACATTCGCAATATTTTTGTTTGATATAATTCGAAGAAATGCATGTACTAAACGACGAAAATATAAAAAATTAAATCAATTCGAAAGAGCATTCGTTTTGACTTCTTAGAAAAGTGACATTTATCGATTGTCGACAGAAATACGCGTATTGTTATTTGCTACAGTTAGCTTATTTGCTAAAATTCATTTTATTATTGTTGATAAAAATACCACACCAATAAGGTTCATCCTTTATAATTGGGTTGGCTTCGTTAGCCTATTTATTACGTATAGGAGTGGCGGATTCCGAAAAACAACTTCTTCTCTGTATATAAAATATATAAATAATAAATATAAACTCTTCAATATTTCACATTCTGAATGTAAAAAGTGAATCGAAAGATTTTTTCAAGGAGTTTTTTAATTATTTCTTACAGCTAGTTGGGCCCCAGACCGGCTTCCGGTTTAGAATTTCGTGCGATATTGCAAACGCTTTTTGCCATTTGTAATCAAATAATTATCAAGCAGTGTATGAAAAACATTTGCGTGGTTAAAATATGTTCACTTACACTAAAGAGATAAAAAAAATACACTTGCACCGCTCTAAACTTGGCTGACGAAACTCGCCGCTGTACTCACATCTTCTGTTGGTGTATACGGTTTAATGACATGCTTTGTAATTCTTTCTCCAGGTGATCCAGGTTCGAGCCTCGGTTGTCGCAGGTTTTTAGACACACGAAATTAATATGCAATGTAACACTTCCTCTGGGCTGTCTAATGGTGTATGTCATTCTTACAGGTTCACTCTGCATCACTATCAAATTGATGAAATCAAATTATAATGATAAGAACCATTGTCTTTTTGCCACCGTCGTACCAACGCTGATTTACGCGGCGGATGAACCGCGGATTAGAGGAGTAGTAGAGGTGGGTTTGTATCGTACACGCGGCGCTTTCGCTGTTTATGCGAGGTGTAATACGCGGCTAATACGACGTTGATACGCCATCATTATCAACGTCGTACCAACGCTGGTACACCGCGTTAACCGGCGGCGTTTCGATGTGGTTTATTCTGTAATAACTCTTCAAATCCGACGTTGGAGCATGACGTAAATCCAACGTAGATACGACTTAAGTGGTACCGGCGGAACAACGTTGGAACGACGTTAGTGTTTTACCTGGATACGCTACTAATACGGCGTAAATACGCCACTAATTACCACCGGCGTACCAACACGTATTCGCGGCGGATACGAGCCTGTATGGAGCGCCTAATCCGCCGGCGTTCCGATGCCGTTCATCCTGTCATAACTCCGTAAATCCGCCGCGGAATCACGACTCTAATACGACGTTGTTCCGACGTAAACGGTACCGGCGGAACAACGTCGGAACGGCGTCCGAGTTCTACTTGGGTTGTAACAAAACTAAGTTTGAAAATCTTCTGAGAATTTATAATTTATCGGCCCTAAATTTTGATTACACTGGCCAGAGTAACTCATAGTTCAAGCTCAGCCATCGACAATGTGATTTCAAATTTCCTCCATCCACAAGATGTCAAATATTATATCTGGGCTATCGGATCATAGCGGACAACCTAATCTCAGTACCTTGTCCTTATTCTAGATGGAAGATAGACAAAGGCATAAAATCCAAATCTATCTACATCGCGATCGGGCAATGTTTTCGTCTCTCGCTGCAAGCGCATGCGCACTGGCGGCGGTGGGCGTGACGTTATACTTGCAGCTATTGGCTACTCTGACAACCAATCTGCGCGTTGATACCACAGCGCGGCATTTTTAAGCACGGCAAACCGCGAAAACATCGATGTCACTATTCAAATCAATAATCATATCATATCATATCAAAATACTTGAATCGATTATCATATCATATTACTGATATCGATAATCAATCGATATTTTGATTTTCGACGGCAACCCTAATAATAATAAATAAAACGGTAGGCATACCTATCAGACTTTATTCTTGAGCCTTACTCTTATGCCAATTATTCAACTGTTTACATACCTAGTACTGTACATACATAGTAAGAAAATATGCAAATAATACTTGTGTGACTTGTAACTCGACTCAACTGGTAATGTAGGAATGACAAATTTTAACATCCGTAATAATAAAACTAGGAAAACGCTTAAGTCCCGCCGCGTTGTTGGATGAGCGTAATTGGTGCATTGAGCTGCCATGTGTTACGCGGATTTTCTGTTGTTCTGTGAAAAAATTATTGCTTAGTCGAAGATTTTTTTTAAATTAAATTAAATAAAATAAAAAATTAACTTAATTTTTTTAATAAATCGTAATTAAAAAAAAAAAAAAACTAAAATTGCAATTTTCATAAGAAATAATTATTCGATTGCGCTCAAATTTAACACGAGTATATTAATTCATGAAATTAAGGTTCTGTGAAAAAAATCATTACAATAGGATAAAGCATGTAGGTGTTATAAGTCAAAGAATTGAATTCGAATTGTTTTAAAAAAAAAAAACCCGTAAAATTTCGATTTTCATTAGAAAATAATTTTTCGATTACGCTCAAATTTCACACGAATATCTTAATTCATAAAATAAAGGTTCTGTGAAAAAATCATTACAATCGGGTAAAGCGTGTAGGTGTATAAGTCGAAGAAATTATTGAAAAATCAAAAAAAAATCGTAAAATTGCGTTTTTATAAGAAAAAATTTCCCGATTGCGCTCAAAAACGTGGCAGTTCTAAGTTCAGAGATTTCGAAGGCCTCCATAAAATTTCATCGCAATCGGAGTATCGGTTTAGCCGGAATCGTGTTAACAAACACAAAAAAAGAGAAAAAAAAGAAAAAAAGGCATTCCGGATTTTTCTCCAGTGTAGTGAAATGGAATCTTCGCTTCGCTCGCTACGCTCATCCAAAAAGAAAACTGTTTCAGACTTCATTCTTCAGTCTTATGTCAGTTATTCAACTGTTTACATTCCGTATCTATAAATAATAAAACAATGTTAGACCAGTAACTCTACTAGTAAGTATTAACGTTAACGTATAAAAAACGGTTTCAGACATACCCTATTGTGTAATATTTTAAGCAAAATACTAGGCTAATCAACTTTTCCCAAAGTTTCCGTTTAACAGGAAAAATTTGAGTATTTTTTCCTGACAAAAAAATAAAATGGAAAATTTGCATCACTAAGGAAGACAAATAAATGACCTTGTTGTTGATTGATAGGGAGTAGAAGGAACTCTGAGAGGGAATAATGATACTAGAATGTCGGACCTAATATGTCCATTCGCAACGCGATGCAAGAACACATGTCTGATCTTTGTCGACGCGATTTTAATGAAGACAAGGGTAATTTCATTCACAATATTGCGGTGATCAACGGTGGAGAGTTTGGGTTTTCAGCCACAAATTGGGGGGGGGGGGGGGGGGCAAAATCATTTCACTCTTGAGCCCATGTTGGTGTAATTGAGACTTTATGTGGCACTACCTGAGACAAGGAACCATTATTTCTTTTGAACTTAAACTAGGAAAACGCTTAAGTCCCGACGCGTTGTTGGATGAGCGTAATTGGTGCATTGAGCTGCCATGAGTTACGCGGATTTTCTGTTGTTCTGTGAAAAAATTATTACTTAGCCGAAGATTTTTTTAAATTAAATTAAATTAAATAAAAAATTTACTTAATTTTTTTAATAAACCGTAGCCTAATAAAAAAAATAAAAAAAATTATAAAATTGCAATTTTCATAAGAAATAATTATTTGATTGCGCTCAAATTCAACACGAGTATATTAATTCATAAAATTAAGGTTCTGTGAAAAAATCATTACAATCGGATAAAGCGTGTAGGTGTTATAAGGCGAAGAAATTTTAAAAAAATCGAAAAAAAAACTCGTAAAAATTGCGTTTTTTATAAGAAAAAATTTCCCGATTGCGTTTAAAAACGTGGCAGTTCTAAGTTCAGAGATTTCGAAGGCCTCCATAAAATTTCATCGCAATCGGAGTATCGGTTTAGCCGGAATCGTGTTAACAAACACACAAAAATACAAAAAAAAAGAAAAAAAAAAACATTCCGGATTTTTTTCTCCAGTGTAGTGAAATGGAATCTTCTCTTCGCTCGCTACGCTCATCCAACAAGAAAGAAGCCAATTAAAAAATACTAAATAGTGTTTGATTGCTTTACACTCCAAAGTTTAATTGGTTTTGACATAAATTGATTCATGTGCTCGGTATAGGGCCTACATGGTAATTGATACAGGAAAGTAAATGCAGCGTCCAATCCTGTTGTAGGTGTTGATCCGCTACAATTGCCCAGCTGGGGTAGTAATTCAGCCACTGCCTGTGATCTTCAAGTCAAGCAGGAGGTAAAGGTGAAACAGGAGTCCGAGCCAGACAGTTGGGGTAGTAACGCACCCCCTGCCTGTGATCCACTTCAAGTCAAGCAGGAGGTAGAGGTGAAACAGGGGCCCGAGTCAGACAGTTCGGAGGGGCCGGGGGTCAGACAATATACTGGTGCAGGAGGGCAGAGCAATCGAGGTTAGCAATCTAATATCAACCGGTTTCAAGGCCTAATATTCTTTGTTATAGCATTGCCGTAAATGCTACTTCATTAAAGTAGCATGATACCGCTACTACTACTCTCTCTTTAAAAGAAGCATACTACTATTTGTGCTACCTTATGTTTGAAGTAGTGCACTACTTCTCATGCTACTTTTTGCAAGGAGCACGCTACTTTTTGCACTACTTTCTGGAAAACACAACTTGGAATGATTGCACTGAGCCACATACAAGAATGACAATGAGCCTTCAAGACTCTTGGGCATCACTCCAGCAGTGCGATTCTGTAAAATGGTCGCTATGATAGCGATAGCGATCACGGTTGATATGAAATATCAATCGTTATAAATTATCGTTATCGACCTGATTCTGTAAAATAGTCGCTACGGCCGCCATTTATCGTATCTTGATAGCATAGCATAGCGACTCCTTTTTCATTCTCGTTATCATAGCGATCGCTATCATTTTTACAGAATCAGTCGACACGCAAAATTGTCGCTAAAGTGCCGGATAACGATCGTTATCTTCCATAACGATTTTACAGAATCAGACCGCTGGTATGGATTTTTTTACGAGGTGAGTTCACAATACCCTTGACCCTTGGGTATTCACAAAAAATCAATCCAAGTATCAAAAAACGGATTAAAAAATCAGCTTGTAAATTATCGTAATAGTGTAGAAACAATGTAGTCTGTCCTAGCAATCAATATAGATGTGTTAATACTAGGGAAACGCCAAAGTCGTTGTTAAACGAGTGAGTGAAACATGTGTATAGTACCCGGTATCATTCCCCATACTGGGCTAGATCCAGCCTTAGGTACTCTTAAGTTTTTTTTTTCTTTTTCAAGGTAACACTTGGCTCACACACTCGTTTAACATCGACTTTGGCGTTTTCCTAGTTTAAATTGAACATTCCATTTGCGAATCGTGTTCAAAACGTATTAGAGTGAAACATTAACAAATTTCACCTAATTTTTATTTCACATTTCACATCCCTCAAAAATAATATGTAGGTGTAAAAATATAAAAAAGTTCAAAACTAACGGGAATCGAAACCCAACCCTCCGTGCGGTAGGCTCTATGCTTACCACTATGCCATGGCAGACACGTAGAGTTCGTCCCGCTAGCTGCTACTAAACAAATGGTATCGATATTTTAAACTAGGAAAACGCTAAAGTCCCGCCGCGTTGATGGATGAGCTTTTTAAAGTTTTAAGTTTGCGTGGGATATCTTTACTTTTGCAAGTGCTTTTGTTTTGCTACCTACGCATTGTAAGTAATTGTTGTCAAATTTCTTTTGTTACCTGTCAATTGGTATTATTTACCGTAAAAACTTATATTAAAAGCTTTATTTCTATGGATTCTGGCTAACTTTTTTAACTTTTTCTTTTAAAAGGTACTACATCACCATAACCTTCATGTCCATGTATAATATGAACGTTGAAGGCCCACCCGTTTGGTCAGAATTGGCCCAAATGGCACGAAAATATCGCACTAAAAGTCAAAAAACTTATATTAAAAGCTTTATTTCTATAGATTCTGACTAACTTTTCCAACTTTTTCTTTCAGAAAGCAATACATCACCATTACCTTAATGTCCATGTGAAATATGAACGTTGTAGCCCTACCCGTTTGGTCAGAATCGGCCCAAATGTCTCGAAAATATCGCACTAAAAATCGAAAAAAATCGTAAAAGTGCGATATTCATGAGAAATATTTCTTCGATTGTACCCAAAAACGTGGCACGTCTAAGTTCAGAGATTTCGAAGGTCCCCTTAAATTTTCATCAAGATCGCATATGCCGTTTGCCCGGAATCGTGCGAACAAACAGACAAAAAAAACAAACAAAAAAAAAAACAAAAAAAAAAACAACCGAGCTAAATTTTTTTGGGGGGTCAGTGAAATTGAAGTCTTTGCTTCGCTCATCCAAAAATCAGGGATTAAATTGTAATGGATCTAGCTGATTTTGTTAACAGTTCTCAGTAAACTCGTGCCGGATGTCTGTTTAAAATTTCAGCGCAATCTGTTCAGCGGTTCGGCTGATTTTCGACGTACAGACAGACAGAATCACAGAATGAGAGCCGTTTGAGTTGAATGGAGACACTCAGTCGCTCCGCTCCCTCGTTTAAAAATAACGTGAATTTAATTGTTATTTCATAATCATGTCATGTTATATATAGGCCTACAAGGAAAAGCCGACAGAACTATTTATAGCCCAGTGGGCGGGCAACCCATAAAGACAAGGCTCAAAAAATTTCTTAAATGGCACATGCCCGGCTGGGCATGTTAGAGATTTTACATATCCAATTTTTTTAAACAATTAAAATAAGTTATCAGGACATATACAGCAGTGTTTTTCTTTTGAATTATTATGTCCTTTGTTCATGCCGCCGACTTGTGGCAGTGTGTTGAGTATGCCCCCCCCCCACCTCCTGCCTTACCACTCGCGATCTTCCAGAGATGCGTAATTAATTACCATAACAATTCTAATGTTTTTAATCTGCTAGAAGTCTAAAGCCGGGGTCCCACGGCGTGTTGCTCGACGAGCCTGGGTCACCTCGGAGTGGCTTGACAAGCCACAGGTATAGGGGTTCAGAAAAAACTGAGCGGTCCCACGGCGCGTGGCTCGTCAAGCCTCAATCCTGCACAAGCGTGCCCGAGCCTGGCTTGTAGGCTCGTAACCCCACCCTCGATCTTCCACCATTTGCTATTATTGTTGCCTGTTGGAAATGAACAGTCAACAAGAACGCATCGCATTCGCATCAAATACGTTGGTGGATATTCTTTTAATCAGTGCCTTCAGTGGTGGATATTGTCCTTCACAAAAAGCAGAAGTTACTATAGGGTTTTTCATTGCTTGTAATTTTTCAATTAACATATTTCCCATTAAGTTATTTAATTTATTGTGTATATATTACACTATTTATAGTTCTTGGATAGATTTGAAAAGGTCGACATTAAAATGTTGCATTAGTAAAACAGTGAAGAACAATGGCAAAGCAAATCTCGCCTTTTCATTCATACGAGTGGCGAGCCAGTAGTTCCTCGTAGGACCGCTTCAACGAGCATGTAAGAGCCAGACTACCTGACCTGACCATTTTTTATTACCTCTTGGGCATTCTCTTTGGCTCGAGCAAAATTTACCGCCAACCGACGGGAAGCTCAAGCCACGTCGCGCAAGCCGAGCCGACCCGGTCCCACGGCGTGTGGCGCGACGATCCTCGCACCAGGCTCATCGAGCAACGCGCCGTGGGACCCCTGCTTAAAAGCTAGGTGATAACTGAAATTAAGCCCATGGGAATAGAGATACTGCAGAGGCTGGCTTTTCCTTATCTTGTTTACTTGCCAGCATTCTGGCTCCAGCCCTCCCCCCCTCTCCACTGCCCTGCGCCAATACATCTAGACTAGCAAAGAACAGTGAGTGTTATCTAAATGGCCTGCAATCATGGACCCATGGGACCTGTTACTGGACAATTAGACTTATCTTTTTTCCCAGGCTTATCTTGCGACAAGAGCTAAGCTTATGCCTGGACAGGTATGTGGGAAAATAATCTACGTGCCCGACAACCTTTTTTACATGCCCCGGGCATCTCGGGCATGGTATTTTTTGAGCCCTGCATATAGATAACGCTTGCTGAGGAACCAAGAGAATACGTCGTAGCTGCTTCGTGGCACTTTTGTTGTAGTATTCGTAAGGGGAGGGGGCAAAGTCCTCATGACTGAGTCCCTGGTGTAGGCCTAGTGGCTTTGGCTACCGGCTTTTGTTAGCAAGATACAAAACTGGGCAGCCTTTGCGCTATCTCAATTCCCTAAATTTTAGTAAACTGTTAACACGGGAAATAAGAATGGAATGATGGTTTTGTGTCTTTTTACTACAAGAAGATTAGGGCTGCCCAACGACGAATAAAATAATTTCGATATCGAAAGGAGATATATCGATATCAAACTTTTCAAGTCGAGTATCAATATCATTCGATATATTGTAATGGATAAGCCCTTTAGCTCGAATTGTAATCAATAAGCTGGTTTGGGGCGTAGCTTCTCGATTCTATCTCTCTCTACAGGGTCTCCATGACCAGGATCGTACGTGTTCTGTGGAATTTGGATTGGGAAACATTCATGATAAACTAAATAAAAAACCACGATTCTCAATTTAGGATCACTATATATATATACGCAAGGCAGGGTCATTGTAAAGACCAAAACTCTGTTGCTTGGCATACTCGTGCTATTGAAACTTTCTACATAGCCTAATATTATTTGTGTGGCCTGAACTAGGGATGACAGACAACCGACACCAAACACCAAAACCGGTTTAAAACCAGTTTACAAAACAAAGTTCAAAATTTCAGCTGCTTGAATCCTACTTGCATCTACGGCTCCTAGTGTCCAGGTCACTATGTATTAGGGTTGCCGTTTGATAATCGATATATCGATCGATACGATTATTTCCCGAAACGATCGATAATCGATTCAGTCTTCCAGAATCGATAATCGATATTTTGATAATCGAATAGCTCGCCCGCCCAAAATTTTGTAATTTACCGCCCGCTCTGCAGAACTTAATTAAATAGTACCAGTCAAAACATAAATCGCTTTATTCCGTGAAAAATGCCTCCACTGCGAGATCTACAACACTCGTAAGGCGTGAAGTACGAAGCGCCTGCACTGTGCAGTAGGCCTATAGGCCACCAGCATGACGCGTGTGTGTTACGGGCCGGCTCGGCTCGGGCGGCAGGCGCTAGGCGGTTGCATTCCCGCGCCGATCAGGCGCTGATTGCACAACCTCGGCGCGTCACGGGCACGGCCAATCAAGGTCAACAAGTATTTTGTCGAGATGCATTCCTCCCCAGTCCACGCCAACTCGTAATCGCTTTTCTTCTTTCCGTAGTGCTACGATAATATTATCTTATCAGTTCTCTCACACCAATATTACGTTGTCTTCCAAACTAATGTCTAACATTATTCATCTCGTCACGTAATAAATATCGGAGCATTGAATAGTTAAACTGATAATATCTCGTAAATGAATGAACGACAATCTCAACAAAAGCTGAAATGAAACTTCACAGAACCACGATTTCTAAGAAGAACGACCTTCACAAAGACAACACTCAAGCCGGGTAGCATAGCGCGGTCTGTCTACTAACGTCGCACCGGCCAGACGCGTGGGGGGGGAGGGGGAGCTCGGGAAAAACCCTGTTCTGAGCAAATAGAAGGAACAAAAGGATGCACTCGCAAAAGGTCCACGGTCCGCGTCGGTATACGAGCAAGTTTAGGCCTAATTTTGATTCGATTATCGATTTATCGATCGATATTTTTTTTAAACGATTATCGCGATCGATAATCGATTTCACTGGTCCGATTATCGCTACTGAAATTCGTATCGAACGGCAACCCTACTATGTATGTCACTATATGTAAATAATATACATAATTCTGGCGTGTACAATAGGGTGGGCCGAAAAACGACATTTTTTTTTTTTAAGTCGTAATACCGCGGAAAAGTTGCGAATTGTGGAGACTAAAAAATTTTAAAAAAAAATTTAAAAATCGGTTCATATCTTCCGGTCGCGCATGTGCTCTAAAGTTTTCCAAAATTTTGAAAAATTCACATTTTTACGATAATTTTTAACATTTTTAAATTAGCCTCTTCCCGAATGTAAAAGCTCGAATTTTTCATATTTTAAATTTTCTTCTATGTTAAAAATATTAAAAATTATCGTAAAAATGTGAATTTTTCAAAATTTTGGAAAAGTTTAGACATATGCCGGAAGATATAAACCGATTTTTTTATTTTTTTTACCTTTTAGTCTTCCCAATTCGCAACTTTTCCGCGGTATTACAACTAAAAAAAAAAAAAAAAAAATCAAAATTTTCCAAATTTTGGAAAACTTTAGAGCACATGCGCGACCGGAAGATATGAACCGATTTTTAAATTTTTTTTTTAATTTTTTAGTCTCCACAATTCGCAACTTTTCCGCGGTATTACGACTTTAAAAAAAAAAAAATGTTGTTTTTCGGCCCACCCTAGTGTACAATGTGTTTTCTTTCAAGTCTGCAGGCATTCCGGCAAGAACAAAATCAATATAGACTAGATCTCCTGAAAGAGGAAGAGGAGAGGAAGAAGGAGGCGGAGACAAAGCGGCAAGATGAGCCCCGTCAGAGAAAGGCGAGAAAACGCCTTCTGAAGAAGGAACGGAGCGAAAAGGAGGTAGGTCTTGATGTTGGGTCTATTATTATCAGTGTATTATACTTTCACTCTATCGTACATCTATAATTAGATATAGAGACCACATTTCAATACAAGTGAGTGTAAACTAGAAAGATAGCAAACAAGTGGCTGTTTCACACTCTGGAAGCTACAACAGTAAATCACATTCACTCGCTTTCTGTACAAATATAGCTCTATATTTTGGAAAACATTTTTGCTAGTATTTGTTCTCCAAAAGAGAGCAATCTACATTGTGGCTGGTGTTTCCAGGAGGCATACACATAGAGAGCTTGTCTCGGAGCTGGAAATACCCACTCAGTAGGCACCTTAGTTGTCAGAGTGCATTGGAATCTTGAAAGTTTCCTAAGTGATTGTGAAGAAAAAGAAACTAAGCACACCAAAGTTGATACTTTGTGTACTATATAGTGCTATATTCATAAATACTTTATTTTTAGGATATATTAGGCAGGCCTTGGCTTTAAAATAGTCGTGTTTTTCTCCGAAAGCAGTTTTAGAGACCGTTATTTTATTTACTTTTTGCCGATCCTGTGGCCATAGTGCGTGGACGACAGTGCTACGATCCCTCGTCGAGCGACAGCTATAGAGGGGTGTTGGCAACAGGGCAACAAACTCTGACGCTTGGGAAATGTGGCGTATAGGCTCAAAGTTTGACCGAGCACGTGTTCCGCCTTGAAGGTTTAGGGAAACGTCAATCTATTCCCTTCATTCACTTATTGAGTAATTGTGTGCGTATTTCTGTTTCAGGAACACAGAGACCAGGAAAGAACAATGATAAGAATGGAGCTTGATCGACAGGTGATCTTGGGGAGGCTAAGAAAATACGAGTCGTTACTAGACAAGGTAGATATATAGTATTGTATTATTATTAGTTACCAACGAGGACAGCTCATGCGTAAAGCA
This sequence comes from Sweltsa coloradensis, assembly GCA_024449915.1. Classification (NCBI taxonomy): domain Eukaryota; kingdom Metazoa; phylum Arthropoda; class Insecta; order Plecoptera; family Chloroperlidae; genus Sweltsa; species Sweltsa coloradensis. The sequence goes on from JAMZAV010002941.1 coordinate 52,356, forward strand.
CGGCTTTGATTCAAGATGTCCCTGTTTAATACCCGCCACTAGCAATCCTTGGAAAAAAACTAAAACAAAATGCCACTTGAATAAAGTTTAGAATGAGAATGAAGTAGTAGTAGGAGTAGGAGTATGTTTTTTAGGGAGCTTTAACAGCGAAGATTATTCTAGTCTTGTCATTCTAGTCTTTTCATTTGAGGGGAATGGAAGAACCTAAATATCCAATATAGGTACTGACAATTTGTACCGTTTTCATTATTTGCATCAGTGTAGGTGGTTAAAGGTTAAAGGTGACTACTTCAAATAACATAAAAATAAATTAATTATCCAATTGACCATCATGCAATTTCTTGCTAGTGTAGATTGTGCAATAGAGCCAAGTTTAACTCTCAAATAAATCGGCAGCTATGTACATGCTTTTGGAAGATAAATTATTATTTGTTGTCCTCCTTTGCAAATCAGTTTTTTAACTGAATAGAATAGACATTATTTAAATAGACCACAATTGCACAATTGCAAGTGTGTGCAAGCATAGAGATTGGAGAAGGGTTGGCAGGTTGGGAAAGCATAGAGATGCTCTATTCTTTCCCAACCTGTCAACCCTTTTCTAATTTATACTAAACTAGCCGGTGGGCCTTTTCCAAACTAATTGTAACAACCAGTCTTTTGACACCTATCACTTTGTGTGTGGCTCGTTGGTCTTGTGGTTAGCGTATCTGCTTTAGTTAGTTTTTTAACTTCTGACTTGGACTTAAGTCCCTCAGTTCTTGTCCTAGGAGTTTGTAAACGGTGACTTTGGAGCCATCCTAGCAACGAAGCACATAATAAATTCAGAGTTGTGCTGAATCGGCCTTGTTGATTCTGGCGTTGATTCGCGGGTGTTCGCACTGTCCATACCACTGATTGCTATATTTCCTATTACAAATAACGATCTTTGGTTGGTTATCGCTCACTCGCCGATTGCGTCGGGGCCTACAGGGTTGGCTTAGTCGCTTTGATTTAAAGTCCCCCACTGAAAATCAGTTATATAACTGAGTGGGTAGACTCTAAATACAATTTATTTTATTTTATTTTTTTATTTTCTATCTTTCTTTACCTTCGGGGTCGAGATAGGTAAGCCTACTCTACACCCTCTGGTGGGGTTCCTACAAGGTCGACTCCTTGTTCTGCTGGGGGGGGGGGGGGGGGGCTAGCAGGTGATGAACCTGTTAGACCCTTCTCGTCTTTTCCTTCAACGTCTTCACCTGCAGCCAAGAGCTAGCACATGTGTCTGTGCCATAGCCAAGAGCTTGCAACTTGTAGTAGTATTGTTTCCTTTTGTTTTCGAATCCCAGTCACAATTAGTAGGGCAGCCTCTCTCACTGCCACAGGTCTTGGTTCTAATCCAGGGTAAGACATGGTTCTCCCAAGTCGCCCAAGCACCAGAGTCTAGGAGGGAAGCCCCCTCACCGGTTGTGCTGTGTTGTGACTCTTCCTATCTATAACCTATTATCCTTAATTCAGTCTCTGTTCTGCAGTGGTTGAACTACTTTTCATAAGGATTCAAATAGTTCAAAATTCGAAAACGAGTAGTTTGGTTTCAAATCAAGTTTGAACACTTTATTTGTTCGTTCAAATTTGAATTTTCGAGTACTCGTCTCTCTAGTATGAACCCACGGGCCACGGGCCCAATTTTTGCATCCTTTATCTTACTAGCCTACCAATTTACCTTACTGTGCCGGTAATTGAGTTTTAGTCTTTTAGATAAATAATGAAGGAAAACGCCAAAGTCGTAGATAACACTCACTGTTCATTGCATCTGCTTTATATCTTGTGACAGTTTAGTCAAGGTCACGATGCGTTGGCGCAGGGCGTGGGAGGGCGTGGGGACTGGAGCCCGAATGAGAGTAAACAAGATAAGGAAAGGCCAGCCTCTGCAGTAGGTACCTCTTTTCCCATGTGCTTAATTTCATTTATCACCATGGGTGATAGCTTTTGAGTTTTGACTTAATCTAGCAGATTGAAAACATAAGTGATGTTGTGGTAATTATTTACGCGGTATAATCTCTGGAAGATCCCACGAGTGGTAAGGCAGGAGGGGGGGGGGGGGCATACTCAGCACACTGCCACAAGTCGGCGGCATGAACAAAGGACATTATAATTCAAAAGAAAACGCCGCCAAGCACAAAAGACATGAGAAAGCACATGTTTACATTAGCCTTCTGCCTACAATGTGACACCTCAATTCAGGAACCGGGTTTTACGGGTAGTGGAAACACGTACCCGGGTACCCGTCGTCTTCCCTAATAAAGACATCGATGGATGATAATTTCAATGTTTGCCTATCTACGTAACAGTTAATAGTTAGGTTATTTGTATTTATTTTCCTTCCTCAGCAAAAAATTAACATTTTAAAGTGTGAAATTGTGTTATAAATAATTGAGAATATAATGTAAAACTTATTTTTTACAGGCGTGTGGACACATTGAGTTTAAAGAAATTTTGCACTTAGTAGCGTTTTTAAAATAACTTGAAATATTTAGCATCTATTGGGCAAAACACTAAATTTATGTGCCTCAATGAATTTTATTTGATATATTTCTTGCCTGCAACGTATTCATTCAATTCACCACTTTCAGGAAACAAAGATCAAAGATCTTCATGATATATGGTGAACTGAAATCATTAAAACGAAAACCAGCAATCACCACCGATAGTGACGTGAGACGGGGACGAAGACGGGGGCCAGCGCCAACAAGACGGGACGAAGACAGCGGCCGGGCCAACCTTGGCAGATGTCCTTGACAAACTAAGGAGCTTAAGGGCATATGTGGAAGACGAAGTTGCGGAATTAAAAGGTAACTAGTTATTAAATATTCTTTCGGTGAGGAAGAAGATACTTGAGCTGTTTCGAGGAAAACTAGGGCTATTGTGCAACCAATGATATAACTGTTCAAACCTAGGTCTACTAGATCTACTTGCGCCCAAACCGCTCTAACCGCTCACTGGAGGTTTTGTGGTTCCCCGAATGTCAACTAGGAGATTAAGTAGACATTGGTATAAACTAATAGAGTAAAACCATCCTGATAGTAGAAACATCTGGAGGATTCGAGGCGTATTTACAGAACTGCTCTCCCAAAAAGTATTAATAAAGTGAATTGGTGAATCACTTCTTACATGTGATACTTTGGAAATGTGTTTTCATAGTAGTACTTAATATTGCTATACATATTTATTTTACAATTTTTATATTCTAACAAGCACGGGTACAGGAGTACCCAAACAGAGGGAGCGAAGCTCCCATACTTGAATCACATTTCTGTCCGTCCATCCGTCTGTGTGTCACGTCTTACAATAAAAACCGAACACGACGTCCGATCGATGTGCGTTTTATGTTGGCATTTTCCTTCAACAAGGATGATATTGAATGTTTAATGTGACCCTGGAGTAAGGGGGTTGTGGCTAGCCCGCAAGAAAGTTTTAGCAACCATGTACCCGCCACCTACACCATCAATATTGAATGCTAGGACATACGACAAACAGTATTTTAAATGGTAAACTCTCTTTAACCTGGCACCCCACCAAAAGAGATTGACGTTTTGCGAATATAATAGTATTTCACCAGCTTTATTAACATTACTTAACGCTAGGGATGTCATAGGGTAACCGGGTACCCGGGTTACCCGAATCTAGAAATTACCCAATTCGTTTTTCGGATTCGAATCTTTATCGGGTAGTTATTTTACTGAAAATGAAAGGTTTTTAACCGCTGCGCCGTGCGTAGTAAGGAGCGATTAGAATGCCGCAGACCACCCACCATGCAGCTAACTGAGTGCAGACTGCCAACTGCCCGGCCGGCGACCCCTCTCCCCCTCCCACCCACCTGCCACTATTGAGGAAAACTGGGCTGCCGAGCCAGACGCGTCATTGTTCAAGCAACTTCCAAGTTGCGATGACGTCACGAAAGAGGACGTGACGGAATGGGTGGCCGCCGACCGCTAGGTTTTGTCTCACAACAGTAGAAGATAAGCTTATTGCTGCCGGGTATCTTCTTGTAGACGCTTCCGAACAACCTTCAACCGCTCGCGGGGGGGGGGGGGGGGGGGGGAATGACGATATAATGACGTAATTTAGGCTTTCAGGATTCGGGTAACCCGATTCCTGGAAGGTCAGGAACCGGATCCTAATTTAACTACTGTTGGCACCAAGACGTTGATGCCAATAAATACGAGGGAAAAAATGAAGAAAACAAATCACAATCGAGCTTACCTTGGCTTCGAGACAGTAGGCTTGTGGAGACGGCGAACTTGCCGTTTGAGCGAGGTGTCGATGTAGGTGATGAAGAGGGAAAATGATAGGCTAGCCTAGTGAGATGATAGATAGAAGGGGGATCGATAGTGATGAAAGTAGTAAATGATGATACAATAACAACATACGTAATGCACACGAAAAATCAACTTAATATCACTTGTAAAGCACTGTGAACTGTGTGTGTGTTAAGAAAGTGTCACTGAGTGACCACGAAGAATATTGTTGGTTTGTTGCACTCGAGGCAACTAATATGCGAATTCACTGTCTAGAACAGACAGCCGTACTGAGGTCTGAACGCTATGGCAGTTCGAAAGCAATAGACGAGCCAACGACCTGTCTAGGTCAGGTTTAAAAATCAGAGATAAGATTAGAAAGAGGGGTACGAGGGGAGTGAAAACTAAATACTACGTGAAACAAGAGTGGGCTAATACTGGCGCGAACAATACCGCCCACCAAAATGCACATTTTAAAGTCACTTCGACAAGAAAACGACACAAAACTCAAAGAAAACGAAAAGTAAAACGATACGAAGTTCCCCAAGCTAACTAAGCATGGGGTAGAACCACAAGTCGATTGACTGGGCGAATGAAACTGCCGTGGGTCGTGCGTACTGACACGACACGCACGACACCATCCTTACCGGGCATAAGGTCAGTGATGCGACCGAGGGGCCACGACAATGGGCTTGCTTTGATAGCAAGAGGATGACGGGCGTCAACATGAAGAGAAGAGTGTCTCAGTCTCCCGCCCACCCTGAGAAAACCTGATGAATCGAGGAATGGCTTGAGAGAGGCCAACTTCGAGGTGACGCTACCATTTTGCTCAAGCTGGCGCAACTCACTGGCGAAAAAACTGACGTTGAGAAAGCTTGACAAGCATGTCAAGAGAAGACTGCAACTCTTCAGTGCGCAGAGGGCCCTTGGGATACAGGACCTGAGAACGTTTAGCTAGCAGGATCCGCGCGAATCGGATGACGTAGCCAAACACTCGCTGCGAACGGAGTAGAGTGGAGAACTTCATGAATTGAAGCAACAATGGGTCGACGACAACGTCGGCCTTGGCAATCAGAACTGCATGCGGTTTCATCTCAGGCAACTCAACGCTAAAGGAGGTAGGCGTTGATCGGGGCCAAGAATCTGGGGATGATTGAAGAAAGGGCGGTCCCAACTGCCACAAAGGGTGAAGTAGCATTTCAGATGCCGTCAAACCACGGGACGCACAGTCAGCTGGGTTCTCAGTGGACGGAACGTGAGCCCAATCGGACGGTGAGGTGTGCTCCAGGATTTCTACGACTCGATTTGCCACGAACGTTTTCAGCCGATAAGGCGGTGTAGCCAGCCATGCGAGAACGATAGTTGAGTCCGAGTAAAGTACGATGGCGTTCAGGGTGAGAGAGTTGAGTGCAGGCAAGGTAGCTTGGAGAAGACGGGCAAGCAGCAGAGCCGCAGACAGCTCGAGCTTTGGAATGGTCAACGTCTTGACTGGAGCAACTTTGCTACGGGCTCGGAGAAGGCTAACGTGAAAGGTGGAAACCCGACGTCATGTGGAGGTACAAGACGGCGGCGTAGCCTTTCTCTGAAGCGTCGCAAAACCCAACTATCCGGAGGACGCCGTGCAGTGAGGGGAAGTGACGTGGAACACGAAACTTGACGAGTTGAGCTACGTCAGCGACGGCGGAGTGCCAAGTGTTTGAGAGCTCGTCGGAGAGTGGGTCGTCCCACTGAGAATGAAACATCCACAATCTCTGGAGAAAGATTTTCATGAAGGAGACAAATGGCGAGAGAAATCCTAACGGATCAAATATCCTGGCGATGTAGGAGAGTGCTGAGCGCTTCGTCAAATGGCCTTCGAATGGCTGAGCACGGAATGAGAAGTCGTCAGTGTGGGGGTCCCACAATAAGCCCAAGATCTTGATTCCCTGCTCTTCAGGGGAGAACGCAAGTGGTGTTTCCAGATGGTCCTCGGGAAGGGTCGCAAGGGCAGCGGGGAGATTGCGGGGCCCATTTACGAGGCTCGAAGCCTCCACTGGAAAGTAACAGCGTGAGCTCTTCTTGAAGAGCGATAGCCTGAGCGAGGTCCTTAGCGCCTGAGACGATGTCATCGATGTACGTGTCAAACGTAATCGCACAAGAGGCAAGAGGGAAGGGCGCACCGTCGTCTTGCACCAGCTGGTGTAAAACTCGTTGAGAAAGAAAAGCTGATGGAGCTAACCCGTAGGTGACAGTATTGAGCTCGTACTCCAAGACAGCCGAGTCAGGATTCGGGCGCCAGAAGATGTGCTGATGGACACGATCAGCTGGTAGAATACGAATCTGCCTGTACATTTGGCGGATGTCAGCACAGATAGCGATGGGATAGGTCCTGAAGTTGATCAGGATACTTGGGAGATCTCGCTGAAGCTTGGGACCGATTAACAGCTGCTGATTTAAGAGAAGCACCATGCGCGTCCGCCGCCGAGGCGTTGAACACGACTCGAAGCTTCGTTGACAAACTTGAAGCCTTGTGCACGCAATGGTGTGGAATCACGTAATCCGATGACGTGACAGCAAGCTGCATGTGCTGAAGATCCGCGTACTCCCGCATGAACGTGTGATAAGCAACGTCATCCCTCAGGAACGCGCTTGAGGCGACGTTCCAGACTAAGAAGACTTGAGAAGGCAACATTGCGATTGAAGCCAAGAGGCACGCAGTGAGGCTTGAATGGGAGCCCTACAGAGTAACGCCCCACATCGTCTCGAGTGTGTGAGGCCAGAACTGGTCTTCACACAGCTGATCATCTGGATTCTTCTGAGAAGGACGCGAAACCTCCTCAGTTTCCCAGAACATGCGAAGAGAACGATCCAACGATGGAGCTGAACATGCGAAAAGGGAGCATGGGGCCTGAGACTCGAGTCCTGATGCCGGAATCGAACCCAAGATCACCCATCCGAACAGGGTGTTGAGAGCGGAGGGTTGGCCTCCGATGACTACATCGCTGGTCCTACTAAGAATATCCGGATACAGACACGCTACTATAAAGAAGTCGATCTTATCTGGAAGATGAAACCTATCGTCGGACAACGAGAGCCCACGATAGCGCTCGAAACACCTCGATAGGGACGGAGGTAGTAGGAAGGCGATCGAAATGGCAGACAGAACGAGTGCCTGAACGCGGAGATGATGGTTTGGATTCAACCGAGAAGCAATGTCACAGAGCACATTGCCATGAACCTTGGTAACCGCTTGCCCTATGCCAGACAGTTGAATAGGGCTAGGTTCTACCTTCAGTCCGAGACCTTGAACGAGAGAAAGAGTTATAGCTGAGACTTGAGACCCAGAATCTATGACGGCACGAATAGGGTGATGTTGTCCCGCAGCATCCCGAATTAAAGCTCTCACGGTACCCAACAGGGCGACGCGCCGAGTGGACGGGGTTGCCTCCATACGACAGGAAAAAGTACGAGCTGCGATCGTGCCCGTAGGCTGAGTAGAGCTGTTATCAAGATGGTTGATAGTCGGCGTTGGTGCTTTCATCGGATGCAACAACGAGTGATGCTGAGTGCTGTGACACGTCCAGCATGAACGTTCGGATTGACATTCGGATTGTGAATGAAGTCCCAAGCAATTGAAACAGCGACGTAATCGCCTGAGAGTAGCGTACTTGTCGGGCAGCGATTGCTTGAGAAACGTTTGACACTTATACAAGGTGTGAGAACTCTGGCATAATGGGCAAGTGGGTGATGGACGGCTTTGAGCTTGCCGGCTTGACGAGCCTGAAGCAGGCTTATGTTCACTGGAGTCATGTGAGCTGGCGTTTGCAACGAGCAATGAGTTGACTTTTCTCGATGACTGCGCCGTAGACTGCGCCTTAACTGGGGTCGAACCCGGTTGATCCAGACAGCACAACTCAAGCGTCCTTGAAGCTTCGTCCAAGAACGTGATAAGCTGCTGATAAGTCGGAGTAGAGAACGCAGAATGCTTGGCCTCGAAGTTTTTTCGGGTTTGTGCGTCTAAGTTTGACAAAGTAAGTGACAGAAGGAGAAAGTCAGCTAAATCAGGAATCTTCAAAGCCTTGAGAGCGTTCACGGAATTACGATGAACTTCCAACAAACAGCTGTAACTTAGCATGACTGCTTGATTTCAATGGAGTGAAATCGAGTACCTGTTGAATATACATAGCGGCCAATAAGCGCTTGTTCTGATAGCGCGACACTAGCGCGTCGTAGGCAAGAGTATAATTAGCGCTTGAAATTTGAAACCCATTAATTGCAGCCAATGCAGCATCTCGCAAAGAAGAACGCAAATAGTGGAAGCGTTGTACATTGTTCAATGACTCGTTGTCATGGACAAGGGGGCTGAACAAAGCATAGAAGTCTGGCCACTGAGTCATGTCGCCTGCAAATATTGGCAATTGAATATTGGGTAGCGTATTAACTTGAGCAGCAACAGTAGATGGCGGATTCACAGGAATAGCATCTGGGATACGCGCGACTATGGCGAGATACTTATCGCGTGCCGAGTAGAGAAGGCTCTCAAAACTGGCTTGTACTGCGTCGACAGGAAGAGGGTTGACACCTTCCTCGAGCTGAGAATTAGCAACTAATATTTCGCTCTGAACCGCTTCGAAGTCAGTTTCCAACTGGTCAAGCTTGTCAAACCGCGATCTGTGACGAGAAGCTTCCTCGTCTTGAAGCGCTTGAAACGCGTCATATGAGCGTTGCACTGAGGCAAATATACGCTCTCTTCTAGCTAGAAGCAAGCTACGTTGCCGTTCCTGCTTGGTCATGATAACCGAAACTAAGACGACAATAAAAGAAACAGGGAGTGACTATTGCGAGTGCAATTGAAAAAAACAACAATGAACACAAAATGGTTAGATCGAACCCGGGTAGTCAGGACAAATAACTAGCGACGTGTATAAAATACACGCGGACCCAGAGAATGTAAACAAATGCTCGCCCTGCGACAATGAACAATAAACTAGATAACACTGCGTATAGTGAGTCATGCACACGCCGAGTATGACCCAGTGATGAGAGATTGAATATCGACAAACAACAATGCGAGATAATATTTGAATGGTTTTGAAAGTGGACTGTATAATGAAAAAAACGAAATATATTCGGCACGAGTGGACCAAAATGTTGGCACCAAGACGATGATGCCAATAGAAACAAGGGGAAAAGTGAAGAAACAAATCATAAACGAGCTTACCTTGGCTTCGAGACAGTTGGCTTGTGGAGACGGCGAACTTGCCGTTTGAGCGAGGGGGCGAAGTAGGGGATGAAGAGCGAAAAATGATAGGCTAGCCTAGGGAGATGATAGACAGAAGGGGGACCGATAGTGATGAAAGCAGTAAAGGATGATACAAAAAACATACGTAATGCACACGAAAAATCAACTTAAATATCACTTGTAAAGCACTGTGAACTGTGTGTGTGTGTTAAAAAAGTGTCACTGAGTGACCACGAAGAATATTGTTGGTTTGTTGCACTCGAGGCAACTAATATGCGAATTCACTGTCTAGAACAGACAGCCGTACTGAGGTCTGAACGCTATGGCAGTTCGAATGCAACAGGCGAGCCAACGACCTGTCTAGGTCAGGTTTAAAATCAGAGATAAGAAGAAAGAGGGGTACGAGGGGAGTGAAAACTAAATACTACGTGAAACAAGAGTGGGCTAATACTGGCGCGAACAACTACCCTATGACATCCCTACTTAACGCCCATAATTGTACTAAAGCAATTTAAAAATTCATGTGGAGAGGAATAAACATTCTCATATTTTTCCATTGCACCCTGTTGTGGGTTTTCCAGTATCTGTGCTTGTAAAACTAGAAATATTTTCGTTAAAATCTTTATCTCGTAGTTCGGTGGAAGGGCCGGGTATTGATAATGATATGTAAGGTTTGGGTGACGCTAGCCCAACCTCCCCGACTTCCAGGGTCACCAAAAACATTCTGTATCTTCTTTGTTGAAGATCGATGAAAAACGCATGCGGTAAGCCTCATAGGCTACAAAATCGGTGATGGTATAAGAAATCTCTAAATATTCACTTAAAATAATTAGCTCACCCTAATTTAAAACAAAGTGTAAATATTTTCGATTCCACATAAGGTAGGCCTACAAAGTTTTACTTTCAATCGTTCCTGCAATTTTATTGTGAAAATGCATGTGAAGACATATCTCTTTTAACGGCATATTAGGCCTATGCCTACCACTCTCTGATTACGCAGTAAAATTTACAGCTTGCCCACTTACCAGCTAGGTTTAACAAGACACTACTTGTAATTTTTCTTATAAAATTATTTTTATTTAAATTTAATAATAATAATAATAATGCAAAAATAGTATAGTTTTTGGATGAGCGTAGCGAGCGAAGCGAAGATTCCATTTCACTACACTGGAGAAAAAAATCCGGAATGTTTTTCTTTCTGTATTTTTGTCTGTTTGTTAACACGATTCCGGCTAAACCGATACTCCAATTGCAATGAAATTTTGTGGAGGCCTTCGAAATCTCTGAACTTAGAACTGCCACGTTTTTTAGCGCAATCAAAAAATTATTTCTCATGAAAATCGCAATTTTACGATTTTTTTTTATTTTTACAAAATTTCTTCGGCTTTTAACACCTAGGCCCTACATGCTTTATCCGATTGTAATGATTTTTTCACAGAACCTTAATTTTATGAATAAATATATTCGTGTTAAATTTGAGCGCAATCGAAAAATTGTTTTTCATGATAATCACAATTTTAAGAGTTTATTTTTTTATTTTTGTGTGTTTGTTAGTACGATGCCGGCTAAACCGATACTCCAATTGGGATAAAATTTTGTGGAGGCCTTCGAAATCTCTGAACTTAGAACTGCCACGTTTTTGAGCGGAATCAAAAAATTGTTTCTTATGAAAATCGCAATTTTTTTTTTATTTTTTTATTTCTTCGACGTATAACACCTACATGCTGAATCAGATTGTAATGATGTTTTCACAGAACCTTAATTTTATTAATTAATATATTTGTGTGAAATTTGAGCGCAATCCAACAATTATTTCTCATGATAATTGCAATTTTACGTAAAAACAGGGTTTTGCTAAAAATGCTAAGGCTTTTACAATTTTCATTTTTTTTAAAAGTGAAAGGTGTTTTAGATTAAAAAACAATACATCTAAACATTCACCAGACGGATTTTATAATTTTTGTTTTGTTTGATAAATATGATTTGTTTTCCTTTGCATTGTTGGAAAATGTATGTTTTTTGTAACAAATCTATATTTTCCACATTTTAGTTAAAAAACTATAAATCTCATCAAAAAAGTGACTGGTGAATTTGTCAGAATAAGACTTGTGAGCACATTAAAAAAGAAATAATCCTTTTATCTTAAAATCAGAAGAAAGAGAAGAAGTAGGAAGAAATGTTAGCAAATGTGCTAGAATAAAAGTTTTTAGATATTAGCATTTAAAGTTTATTTATGTTGATTTTTGGTAAATTTGAGTGTAACATAGCTTAAAGGTTCAGTTATTTATGTTACATGAATTCACTGGGCCTAACCTGTTAATTTAGGCTTCTTTAAAATTGACTAAAATTGTTATGAATAACATTATAACTAGGGATGTCAAACGATTAAATTATTATAATCGATAATCGAATTCACTTTCACCTACATAATCGATTATTAATCGATTTTAATCGTTTTGTACAATGTCGGTATAGTAGCAAGTTTCTTTCAAACTTCGGTCTGGTTTCAGTTAGTTTGAATCGCCCGCGCAAGGCACGAGTTCGCATCGGCGCAGTGGCGGGGACTTGAGCAGAAGAACGAGAAGAACCCAGAAACGTTTTTTTGTCCTGTTGTAAGTTACCACTACTGCGACTGGAGTAAGAATTTTACACCTGCTTATTTAGCAGGAGTGGGTGTAAAACGACAAAATATTGCGCCATTTTTAAAGTTTGTAGTGGCTGGGTTGTGTAGTGAGAAGCTAAGAAAGAAGCTAGAAGTTAAAATGGAAAAAGCCGGGCCGAGCAATATCTTTCCCAATGATTATATGAATCTTCACGGCCTTTATTAAAAGGGTAAGCAAAAACCTTAGCCCAGGGCCGACATAACCTAAAACTAGGATAGGTCTGCTTGAAAGACGTTTAGCAATGTTATGCACAACAATGTACTAGAAACCTATTATCTAGGCCAAAATATTGAAAAATATAGTTAGGCCCAAAGCCTATTAGCCTATCATCGTGTTGTATGTAGGCTCTAGGCCTTCGTAGCCTCGTCAAATGTCAAAACTGGGTGCAAATATGTTTGTTTGTCCAACTGGGCGTAACGTGTACTTATTACTCCTATTTCCGGTTTTATGACGTACATCCGACGATTCCAGGAGTAAATATGTGAACCTGGTACAGGACAAACAAACAAAGCTACTGTGTTTATTGTCTGCCGCGCCAACTACGCCGCGTGGAACGCTTGAACAGAATGCAGCTTTAACTCCGCCCACTCCTTCCGACCTTGCACGGCCAGCGCATGCGCACATGATGACAAGGCAAGGCTGGTACGAACAATGTATTTTGCGACGTCGCTTCAATCAAATGTGGATCGGGAACAATCTCGCGTGCTAGAAATTGATGGAAACGTATCTCACGGGCGAGCAAGACATTAAATCGGCGGTTATCACGGCGTATTTGGCGGGAAAACATAACGCACGGGAACTTTTTCTCGCGGGTAATAGGCGGCGGATCTTGAAAACTAAATTTAAAAAAGCGCAAAAATTTAAATCGTTTTTTTTTGTAAAAATCGATTAATTGTTTTCGATTAATAATCGATTAATCGAATCGATTTAATCGTAATCGTTGACACCCTAATTATAACACTCTATACAGCCCTAGATTAGGCCTAATATCAGTACCGGTAAGCCATTTTCCCATGCAAAATAGCATGCAGCGCTCAAGAAAAAAAAACATTTTATGCTTTTAGCATTATATCAGCATAAAATAAATTTATCTAGTCAATAGCATGTATTTCCTGACCTGTCTAAATATCATTGTATGATCAAATTAATAGACTAATAAATATAATATTTATTATTATTATTATTATTATTATTATTATTATTATTATTATTATTATTATTATTATTATTATTATTATTAATAATAATAAATAAAAAGTAAACTTGAAAAACAATTAAAACAATAATAATGCAAAATTGCTGGTTTTTCATACCTTTTCAGTAAGCTAACCACTTAAACAATTACGCTCATCCAACAACGCGCCTGAAAAAGCGTTTGCGAAGCTTCCTAGTAAATTATTAATTTACAAAAGTAGCCAGTAGTTTGCTAGTTCCCTACGTTGAAACTGTGTCTGTGTGTTTATGTGTCATGATGACATTGACTACCAGAAAAATGATCTCATAGTATCTCTCATTTGCTTTGTTTCAGAAGTGTATCAGCGATGGCTGTTAAAAAAACGTGTCACACCCAACAAAAATTTCGATAGAACTGAAGAAGATGTTTCGATATCTAAATGTCAAAATTCAAGATATCCAAAATCCCTTTCGTAAAAATAGGCGAGATCCAACATGGAGATCAAAGAGGAAATCTCTGACTAAATAGGCCACCCACATACAAAATTAATGACTTCCCAAAAATGTATTTTTTTATTTTTATTTTATTTCACCCCATTTTTTTTTTTTTTTTTTTTAATATACAAATTTATTTATTGTCATAGAACATAGAACATACATGACTCATACAACATAGCAAAATTGTACAAATAAATAATTAATGTTACATACAGAAATAAATCTAACAAGAATATAATCACAAAGCCTGAAAAAGGCTTAACTGTGGGGTAAAGACAATTTATAAATTATTTAAGATGGTGACAATACAGAGAACGGAACATATAACCAAAATAAATATGAAAAACATGTATGTATAAATACTATGGTTGCATGACATATTCAGTTAATTTGTGAAATCCAAAAAAATTACAGAAAAAGAACAAAGAGCTTAGAAAAATAAATAAATAAATCGGAAAACATTGTCAAAAGGTGTCAGAAAGAAGATAAGATTTTAGTTCAGTTTTAATTTTTGAAATGTTAGACAAGGTTTTCAGTGAGGAGGGCATCAAGTTGAACGTAGCAGGAACCGAGTAAGAAAGTGAACGTTGGCCATATTTGTTGTTAAAATTGGGAATTTTGAATGCCCCCGCCACTTTTAGCCTTGTATCCTTGCATGAGTCTAACGGAATCTTGAAATCTGATTTAAAATAGAAGTGTAATATAAATCTATATACTAGGAAAACGCCTAAGTCCCGCTGCGTTGTTGGATGAGCGTATTGGTGCATTGAGCTGCCATAAGTTATGCGGATTTTCTGTTGTTCTGTGAAAAAATTATTACTAAGTTCAATTTTTTTAAAAATTAAATTAAATTTAATAAAAAATAAACTTAAATTTAATTTTTTTTAATTACAGTAAGATCTCTCTTATCCGATCTCCTCTTATCCGATGTTCCGTGTTAACCGAGCCGCAAAAAAAAAAAAAAAAAAAATAAAAAAAAAAAATAAAAAAAAAAAAATAAAAGTTTTAAATACGTAAATAAAACATAAAAATAATTACAGACGCCGCGCCGCACTTTTTTAAATGTACTCGCATACATTTGTAGGCATGCCTTACGAGTGAGTGCAAAGAAGATAGATCGGCGATATATCTCGACTTTCGAGCAGTGTGCATCAGTGTACTGAGCGTATAGAGTTCAGTGGTCAGTGTGCGTCGGGCGCATCGCCGGTAAGCGTCAGTGCCACCCACTGAGCATATAGAGGTCAGTGTGCGTCGCGCGCCTGCGCGTGCGCATACGATCCAGCCATCTCACACACAGCTGTTCAAAGATGGTCGTTGTGGAACTAGATGCAATCATGTTTCAACCGATTCACGAAATTCGTAATCACGACGCATTGAATTGTTATTCCTGGGCTTATCTTATTTCTTTCCCAGACTAATCTTGCGTCGTGAGCTTCAGCGCGGGCATAGTAGTGAGAGGTTTTCCCACATGAGAAAGAGAGCTAGGCCTAGGCCTATGTTTGCATTGTAGGCCTAGGCCTACTGCTTCGAGTTTAGGCCTAGGCCTAGGCCTAGACATACGTTTTTATTACGACATGTAGGCCTAATTGTGTACGTGTGTTCGTGAGCTTGAATTACAAGCTATTAAATCATTTAGTATACCCTGTATGAAGTGTATCGTGTGTATTTTATGTTCCTTTATCCATTACATGTGTCATATATCATTTTACCACATCAGGCTATGCTACGAGAGCAAATAAACAATTGATCCGCGCCATCCGAGTTTTTCGCAAATCCGAGGTGCCCCCGGTCTCATCCAACTCGGATAAGAGAGATCTTACTGTAATCGTAATTTTAAAAAAATAAAAAAATAAAAAAATAGGGATTTTTATAAGAAATAATTATTCGATTGCGCTCAAATTTCACACGAATATATAAATTAATAAAATTAAGGTTCTGTGAAAAACTTATTACAATAGGATCAAGCATGTAGGTGTAATCAGTAAAAAAATTGTTTTAAAAAAGAAAAAACCCACAAAGTTTCTATTTTCATTAGAAATAATTTTTCGATTGTGCTCAAATTTCACACGAATATCTTAATTCATAAAATTAAGGTTCTGTGAAAAAATCATTAAAATCGGATAAAGCATGTAGATGTTATAAGTAAAATAAATTTTCAAAAATCGGAAAAAATCGTAAAATTGCGATTTTTATGAGAAATAATTTTTCGATGGCGCTCAAAAACGTGGCAGTTCTAAGTTTAGAGATTTTGAAGGCCTCCATAAAATTTCATCGCAATTGGAGTATCGGTTTAGCCGGAATCGTGCTAACAAACAGACAAAAATACAGAAAGAAAAAAAAACATTCCGGATTTTTTTCTCCAGTGTAGTGAAATGGAATCTTCGCTTCGCTCGCTACGCTCATCCAATAAACAATGAATATATTGGCAGCACATTACAAAAAGAAAATATTTGTTTACGGGAGAGTTCAGTATCGGTTTTAAAGTCACACATTACCATTTATAACATTTTTATTTGTAAATCTTCAACCCTTTGAATGTGACACCGCGAAGCATTGCCCCAAGCTAAAATGCCATACAAAATCAAAGATTCGGCTATGGATTGATACACGGTTCTAAATAAGGAAAAAGGTAATACATGTTTTAGAATATAAAGCCGAGAAGAGCAAGAGCGTAGTCTGTTACATAATTTATCAATATATTTCCACGAAAAGTGCCTATCTACAGTTAATCCCAGGTTACTCATAAGTATTTACACATTCAATTTTCCCACTACATTCACAATCGGTCAATTCAGCCATAGTATGAATGCAGTTGAAATCGTGATAAATAATATTAATTGGAAAATCTTTTTCGTGGTTGTGGGGTGTGCATATATGTACAATTTTGGTTTTAGAAGAGTTAATTACTAGTTCTTTATCGTGATTCCAACGTAAAAGACTGTTAAAGTCAGACTGTAGCATAGCATGCGCAACACGAATATTAAAATGCACCGCGAGTAAAACAGTATCGTCAGCATAAGAAAATATAAAGCAATATATAAGACATTTGACATAAAGTTAACATATATAAAAAATAACGTAGGTCCTAATATAGACCCCTGGGGGACTCCAGAATCACAATGTTTTTCTTCACTTACGTGGCCATTTACATGCACTTCCATGAATCTATCAGTAAGATAGTTTCTAAACCAATCCAACGCAATATACCACGAATGCCAATGGACTCTAAAGCTTGTAGAAGTTTCTGGTGGTTTATCGTGTCAAATGCTTTACTAAAATCCACAAATAAAGCAAGAATGTGCATATTGTCGTTTAATTTAGAATTTACAAAATTAGAGAACTCTAATAACAGGGTAGAGGTACTTTTTCCTTTTTGAAAACCAAACTGTTTACTATTCAGAATCCCATGTTTATTTAAGTACTCCACCAAGTTATTAGCAACATGCCTTTCTAAGAGTTTCTCAATACTTGGTAATATAGCTATAGGCCTATAATTTGAGTAAACTTTATGGTCACCCTTTTTATATATAGGTTTAAATAATTGCTTTTTTGAGTCGCTTAGGAATGATACCGGTCTCAATGGATTTGTTTATCAATACAGCCAAAACAGGAGCAATAGAAGCATTGACAAATTGAAGGTCTTGAACACGTATACTATCAACACCCGGCTGTTTATTTACATTCAGAGAATCGATCATTGCTCTCATATCAGTAAGTGTAACTGGTTTCATGAAGAACAAATGATTCACTTGAATATTTTCATTGCGTGCACGCTGAAATGTTACAATGTTGCAATCATGTTTCAATGTACTTATCTCGTCAACAAAAGAGTTAACAAAATGATTAACGACTAAGTTCGTATTCACGTCTTTACATAAATATTTAGATATCACGTCATCAACTGAAATAAGTTTCTTTTTTCCAGTAATTTGATTAATAATTTGCCACGTTCCTTTTACATCTCTCTCGCATTGAATATTAAACTAGGAAAACGCTTAAGTCCCGCCGCGTTGTTGGATGAGCGTAATTCATTGAGCTACCATGTGTTATGTGGATTTTCTGTTCTGTGAAAAAATCATTTAAATATAAGTTTTTTTTTAAATAATTATTCGATTGTGCTCAAATTTCACACGAATATGTTAATTCATAAAATTAAGGTTCTGTGAAAAAATTATTACAATCGGATAAAGCATGTAGGTGTTATAAGTCAAAGAATTGTTTTAAAAAAGAAAAAAACCCGTAAAATTTCGATTTTCATAAGAAATAATTTTTCGATTGCGCTCAAATTTTACACGAATATCTTAATTCATAAAATTATGGTTCTGTGAAAAAATCATTAAATTCGGATAAAGCATGTAGGTGGTATTTGTCAAAGAATTGTTTTAAAAAAGAAAAACCCCGTAAAATTGCGATTTTTATGAGAAATAATTATTTGATTCCGCTTAAATTTTCCACGAATATATAAATTCATAAAATAAAGGTTCTGTGAAAAAATCATTACAATCGGACAAAGCGTGTAGGTATTATAAATCGAAGAAATTTTTTAAAAATCAAAAAAAATCGTAAAATTGCGATTTTTATGGGAATTTTTTTTTCGATTGTGCTCAAAAACGTGGCAGTTCTAAGTTCAGAGATTTCGAAGGTCTCAATAAAATTTCATCGCAATCGGAGTATCGGTTTAGCCGGAATCGTGCTAACAAACAGACAAAAATACAAAAAAAAAAAAGAAAAAGAAAAAAAAAAAAAAAAAAAAAACATTCCGGATTTTTTTCTCCAGTGTAGTGAAATGGAATCTTCGCTTCGCTCGCTACGCTCGCTACGCTCATCCAATTACGGTAAAACTTTATCTTTGCTTTATTGATTTCTTTTATTACTCTATTTCTGTAAGTATTGTACTCTTCTCTTAGACGGGATTTTTTTTCGCCAAAGTCTCTACAATTTTTCCAATCTTTAAAAAGTTTATCTCGTCTTTTTGTCATAATAACAAGGTCGTCGGTGACCCATATTTTGCGAGGCCTTTCTCTTGGTCTGGAAACATTCTTACTCCTTAAAGTAGATTTGTCGTAAGCTTTTGAAAACTCTCCGCATATTTTTGTGTAAATTTCCTCAGGATTATCATTGTCGCAAACATAGTTCCAATTGATACGAGACAAATAATTTTTTAATGTTCTTTCGTTCAACTCAATTGAGAGAGGAACTTGATCATTTATCAAGTTTTTATTCTGTGAAACTACGTTAAGAGACCTTCCTATAAATTGAACGCATGTGAGCACCATATAGTGGTCAGATACTTTAGTAGTTAGGAAGGATAGCGGAGTTGCATGATGAGTATCTTCCGCGCAGGTAAACATGAACACACATAACAAAAACTTGTAGAAATACAGCCAAACCTTACACACTCAAAAGAAATGAGATCTTAAAAAAGGGCCAAGCTCATCTGCCCTTCCACATTTGCGCATTCTTAATTCATAAACGTACAGTGTCCCATAACAGCATCCTCGAAAAGCTTGGCAAAATAGAATTTGCGATTATTAATTTAAACGTAATAGTTCAACCAAGTTCTTTTTTCTAATTAATTTAAACGTTATAACATGCAAATTTTATTTTGCCAAGCTTTTCGAGGATGCTGTTATGGGACACTGTACGTTTATGAATTAAGAATGCGCAAATGTGGAAGGGCAGATGAGCTTGGCCCTTTTTTAAGATCTCATTTCTTTTGAGTGTGTAAGGTTTGGCTGTATTTCTACAAGTTTTTGTTATGTGTGTGATCTCATTACTTTTTCAAGTTCCATTGTAAAATTATTTGTTGAAATATAATAATTTTATCAAAGTTGATTTAATTTCTATGGTATTAGCAATAACAATAGACAATAGGATGTAAAATAAATATCTAGACCCGGATTCGTGTACATCCTGGGTATAGGTGATATAACCATGGTATAACGACGGTAAAAGGACTGGACCCCAATTCTTGAGTTCGTGGGAGATGAGTTGAAAACGCAATTTGAAAACGAAGTCGTTTTCGTTTTCGAAGAAATTGGTATTCTTGAACGGTATCGTAGAAAACGTCATGGGTTGTGAGTTGAAAGAGTATTGCTGTTATTCACGTGGGGTACGGTTCACGAAATCCAGACACTTTAAAAAGATTTGCGTACCAAAGAGCTCGAAAACGTTCTATATTTATTCTAGATGGCAGTGCCTTCATAAACGCGGGCCAATCGAAAGACGAGTTGCATGAAATGATTTGATTGTTGCAATTATGTAAACAAACAGATGAGCACGCTAATATTCGACACCTCGCTTTGACATTGGTGTGTAGCAGCAAGCTGACTTTGATCATGACTATAAATATGGCTAAAAAGAAAAGAATATGTGTATTATTTCCGAACATTTTTGTAAATCCTAGGTGGACAATCATACTATTGGTTATCTGAATTAGGCTTTTAGTAATCAAAACTAGTTATTTGTGCGGGAAGTTTGTCAGAACAATTGGTTGTGCTGGTCTAGGGTTGGCTAGGCTTGTCAAACATGTAATGTAAGTATTTATTTATCTAGTCCTTTAGCCTAATGGAACTTTAGACCTACACTGTTGTATTATAAATAATTTTCTACATCTGGGCCTAGGCCAGGGACGGTTCCTGATTTGTTTTATGAGAGTATAATGACACCTTTTCTCGTTCCACACAAAGAAGAAAAATTTTTAATGTCCGCCATTTGTTTACGTATCGCACTTTCCCGCCTAACTCTGCTTGTACCGTCAACAAGTGTCAAGTAACTATGGTTACTTGTTGATTGTATGCCAAGTGTTTAAGGCTTATTTTAAAACTTTTATTTGGAAGCCTTCCAACAAACTTTTTCAACTTTTTTTTTCAAAAGAGACTATATTTCTATAACCTTAATGTCCATGTAAAATATGAACATTGTAGTCCCACCCGTCTGGTCAGAATCGCGGGCCGACGTATTATGTTAGCAGTAGTAGGCAGTAGTAGGCAGTAGTAGGCAGTAGCTAACATCCTTAAAGTGATTTTGAGCATGTTTCAAGCCATTTTTTCACCAAGAAGGAATAATCGTACCCCAATAAAATTTGGCATGTGTTGTCAGGTACCTAAATCCCCTCGATTGTGATAGTTTTCAAGTTCACATCACGTTACATGACGGCTGGGTAACACCTCGAAATCACCCCAACTCTGCTTGGTGTATAAGGTGCTTGAGTGTGTAGCGCACCGCGGCTTGGCTGCGGCGCCCTAACGGGCACCTAGATCAATACAAGATGATACAATCCTACCTGACTGACCTTAATTACTATTTAGGTCTGGTAAACATTGCAAGGATAGATGTGTGCTTTTTTCAGTTGCGATTTTTTTTGGTTAAGAGTCTTCACGAGACAGGCAATTACACGGTACGCTCGTAAGCACTGAAATAAAGATGTACAACGCTCTGGAGAAAATTTGAAACTACATATTCGAATGCAAAATGCACATGACACAGATATTTTTATGCAGAAAAACATACAAGAAACAGAATTGCTTTATGTAATGTAATAAACGGAAACCCTACTATTCACCATTGTTATGCGTAGTCAACGCGACAGGAGCAACCTCTTCTTGTTTCCGATGCGTCGACTTCATGCTTAACCATGGTGTATAGTATGGTTTATTACATACATCCATTTTGTTTCTTGTACGGTATATTGTTCTGCATAAAAATATCTGTGTCATGTGCATTTTGAACTCGCACCTGTAGTTTCAATTAGCATTGTACATCTTTATTTGAGTGCTTACGAGTGTGCCGTGTACGTGCCTGTCTCGTGAAGACTCTTAGCAAAGTTTTACCTTGTTTTTGCATTTAGTTTATTTTAATGAATCATAATGAAGAATGTTTTCTGTAAAATCTTGATTACAATATAATCTGGTGAATGCAACAATAATTCTTCTATTTTCCCGATAACTTTTCTCCTGTATAAAGTTAAAATTCGTATGTTGCCTAATGCCTATACATATTGTATCATTTGTATCATTTTTTCTTACTTCCTTTATTTGTGTATATTATTATAATAGTAGTAGTTATCCCGCCCCCCAATTACAAAAATTTGTAAAAAATGGCAGCCAAGCTCTCCTTCAAAAGTCTTCGGCTGTGAATGCTGTGAGATACAGAAGTTGAGCCAAGCATTTCATACTTTCTGCCTAGTTTCGCATTGAAAAGAAGTAAGATCATTTCGCCTGTTGACGAGCGCCAAGACAACCCTTTTCGTGGTAAAAAAAGTAAAAATTTTAAACTCAAAATCATAAAAAAATTACTTGGTCATTGAATTTGGTTCATTACGAGATCTCGAAAAAGTCAATGGCCAAGTAATTTTTTTATGATTTTTTTACTTGGCCATTGAATTTGGTTCATTACGAGAACTCTAAAAAGTCAATGGCCAAGTATTTTTTTTATAATTTTGAGTTTAAAATTTTTATTTATTTTTTACCACGAAAATGGTTGGCTTGGCGCTCGTCAACAGGCGAAATGATCTTACTTCTTTTCAATGCGAAACTAGAGAGAAAGAATGAAGTGCTTGGCACAACTTCTATATCTCACAGCATTCACAGTCAAAGACTTTTGAAGGAGAGCTTGGCTGCCGTTTTTTTTTACAAATTTTTGTAATTGGGGGGGATATCACATCTTTCTGTTGTTTGTTTCATATCAAGGCATGAAATATGTGAAAAGGTGGATACAGTGCCTTTAAAACAGATTGTCTAGAAACAACAGCTACCATCTTTTGTTTTTGTTTACAATCTGTAGTTGGCAATATTCAATGTTTTTATTAAATTTCCTATGATGAATGTCGTCTTGGGTTTTTGTGTGAATGATTTGTTGACCGGACTATAACACATTGACGCATAATTATAATCAGCAATTAAAATGTTAAAAATTGTAATAAATACAACATTACGTTTTTCCCAAAGTAAAGAGTGGTAGGGAACAGTGGGGGTGAAATATCGCTTGTCTCCTGGCGGATTATTATGTTTCATATTATTATGTACCATGAATATCATGCCAAATTTCATGCTGATAACTCATTTGGTGCCTTCATGGTGAATGCTGGAAATCAAGTTAAAAATAATATAAACTATTACTATTAGGGATGGGGGTTGAAAAAATGTGGTTTAGGAAATGAGAATAGGCCGATTGGGTTAAAACACATTAAAACATAATTTTAATAACTAATTTGAATAAAAATTCAATTTGGGTTAGAGCTAATAGCTATGAATTTTTCCAATTTTAGGGGATGTGAAGTATGTGAGTCTGAGGTACATCTAAGTGTGGTCCAAGTTTCATAGTTCTAAGATGTACCGTTTTCGCTGTAGGCTCTTATTCCTCTTTGTCAGAATCCCATAGCTAGCCACCCACCCACCCGGAAAGTTTTCATCGATTTTTACACACTTTTTTAACACATACCGGGTTATCGGATCGGGCTGATTTTTTTATTGGTTTGTCATGGACTACATATCAGGTCATATACCGAGTTTCAAGATTGTAAATCTTTTGGGACGGCGTGTGCAGATAGCTGAAAACCCCCCAACTCGGGTAAGAGTAAACAGGGTCGAGTTATCATCGCCTGCTAGCAGTCGCGTGCTCTTGGCTGCGGGCGAACGACCGTTGCCCTATATAGTAGTATGTTTATTAATAGTTTATGTAAATATTTTGTAGATCAAGCATATAGCGCAAGACTGATTCGGAAGGTCATCCCCACTTTGAATCCCGCCTAGATCGGCAATCCTAACTGAAGGTTTTTCTAAGGTTTTCCTCAGTCGTGAATGCGAACATTCCTTTCACTATTACCCTAAATCCAGAAACCTTTAAAAACAA